>JAGDQP010011084.1:1076-34285 GCA_022664845.1 Lepisma saccharinum
AAAATGTTAATAATAATAATAATAATAATAATAATAATAATAATAATAATAATAATAATAATAATAATAATAATAATAATAATAATAATAATAATAACAATTACACCTTTGTTGCAAAATGTCCGTCATTAATATTAATGTTCATCTTTCTTCTTTATCACGAAATATTTCTGTTCTGTTGGTTGGCAACTATTGTAGGTGTTTGATTCCGCTGTTGCTACATGTCGCACTTGTCATGTCGCACATGTTGCCACAGTTCGAAATTTTCAGTCGCGCAAATGAGTTTCGAATAACTCTACATTTTTGAACGCAAACTGCACATTTTTGTAACAAAGTTGCGAATGACGTTTACTTTGTCCAACTTACAAAAAAAAAACTGTGAACTTAAGCTATAAACAAAACATTTTGAAATCAAACTAAACATTTTTGTACGAAGTTGTTATTAACATTTTCTTTAGTTCAAGTTACAAACTGCGTTTTTTGTTTCCCATTTTCAATCGTTAGAAACTCTTTTTGTTGTTAAGTTATGGATCATATTTTCGTTTCGTACAAGTATTATATCACAATTTGTTAAAATTTTGGATTTTTAAGAAACTTTGAATGCTATTTTGTTTGTAATAGATAATATTTTGTCATGAAACGAAATCTTTGTTGTTACAAAAATACATAATATTATTAATCTATAAACCATAAGGTGTTACAAAAAAACAAAATAATTTTTGTTAAGTTTCATATATCTAATTTAAAATCATTGTTACAAAGTGCAGAATGACATTTTATTTTGTACAACTTAGAAAATAAAAAAATATAATGTATATGATTTTAAAAGGCTAAGTAAACGTGTTGTTGTTTCAGACATTTTCGCAATACGCATTTTCGCTCGTATTGTTTGTGTAACAGGATTCAAAAATCTTCAAGAAAACCACAATGAAATTTCTTCTTCATGATATTTACGTTTCTTCAAGTTTTTCAATTCATGAAAAGGCAAAACAAAAGTTCCTTCTGCAACAAAGTATATTCAAACTTAGATATGTTTCATTGTTTGTTAGTAGAGTATATTACATATTTCGTTTCTAGAAATTGAGTGTAGCTGTTATTTAGATTCAGTGTGTGTTACAATATTTTTCTATACAGTAAGCCTTGAGTAGAAACTGAGTTCTGTAGTAAGTATTCTGTATATTTCTTTGCAAGTACTTATAGTCAAATAATACTCATGACAAGATTCTATCGAAATATTGATAAAATATCGTTCACATAGTCCAACCAGGCATACTTCTTGCTGGATTCTGCAAGAAACTATAGTCGTATATTGTAACTTTTCGAAATGGAATACAAACGAACCCGAAATTCAAACTGAGATTCGTTTCGAACTTGGAACTTGATCACATTTTCGTTTCGGACAAGTTAGAAATCACAATTTGTTATTATTTGCATTTCTTGTAGAAAATTGTGAACGGCATTTTGTTTCAACGTAGTATTTTTTCCATTTCATATAAAAGTTGTTTCTTTCTTCAGTGTGTAGAGAATATGATTTGGTATTCTGATTGTTGATGTTTCGTAATAAATGTTTTCTTTCATCTACCTTGGTCTTACGTAAACGTACTTTGTACTCCATTATAGTTTTTTTATTATGGATGTCCAGCAGAATGGTAGACTACAGATACATCATCCAAGTATCCAGTTCTTTGACCACCCTACATAAAACAACTTTCTTGTATAATATACATTCATTATCAATTTTTTATACGCAATGAAACTTGCGCAATATTTTTGCAGTGTATACGCGTGTCACTAAAGTTCATGTATATTTTACTACAGGCGTATAGGTGCGATAGTAGTTGTATTGCATCCTCTTCAAGAGTTTCTACGGGGAGTAGTTTGCATTTGTGATGAAATAGTATAGGAATATTTTGAAAATATTACGAACATATTAATCACCGGAATGCCATCAAATGTGTATTAACGTTATCAAATGTACGTAATATCTGTTTACTAATTTACAATTACTTTCTACGATCTGGATTCCAATGGTACAAGCTGGCTATAGTACATACTATTGCAATTTCAAGGAATGTATAATCACAAATACCCATCACTCAAGCGTTCAATTCTCAAGTTAAACTAAACTGATATTCTAAACGTCATTGATCTTTATGTAATTCTTGAACCAATCACATTCACGTGTGTGATGAATTTCTGAACCAATCGCATTCCTGTCTTGTGTTACGTTTGCTCCTGTTTGCTTTACATTGATTTTCACCTTTTTCTAATTATAGATTACGTACTATCTCATTCTCAGGTATAATCGTATCGCTAGAGCAGGAACATATATGACAAAATGATTTTTAATTTGCTTGTCTCCCTCCACAGAAGGTCTGCCTATCGTACTCTTAATCACCGGAATGCCATGAAATGTGTATTAACGTTATCAAATGTACGTAATATCTGTTTACTAATTTACAATTACTTTCTACATATGTTTATAAATATGTTAAGCTGCTCAATGAGAAAAATGATTCGTGATCTTTCCAGCATGGGATCATAGACCATGGGGTTTATCATAAACTTTCAGTACATTATGCATGCGAAATCGATATCCTCTCTCATATGCAATGCGGCATACACTTGGGAGCTGTGGAGTGTGGAAACCCTAGCCTGAGGAAGCATTCGGTCAATTATATACCCGATGTGTGTTGTTTTTTTCTAAAAGTCTAGTCCTCTTGCTTGACATCTGGGTATCGCAGGTAGTATATCCGATTTAACCGGAGGCAACCTTTCGTTTACTATATACTTTCCATCCTATGTGTGTTTTCTTTCTGAAATATTGTTCCCTTGGACGATATTCAACCCCTTATAGAATGTGTCGAGCATGGCCTATCATGCTCGTTCCAGGGCGACATTATATCTAATATATTGTCGAGTGTATGATTGCTTTATTTAAAGAAACATATACTCTTATCTGATTCACATTCGTGTCCATTGGCGAGTATATCAGTCTTTCTGCAAGGAGTATCTGAAAGGACGATAGTGTCTAATTCGGTTTCTACGAAGTTAAGTCTTAGCGCTTATTATTTAGATGTTGTCCGCCATTCCCTTAATATCGCCGCATCTATCAGTATTCATTCTATTTTTTGGGCAAGAAACATATTCCAAGGTATATGAAAATATAAAGTATTTGTTTGTTATCCGTTCATAGTAAAGAGGAAACAAAATCTTGAAATATTTATATTTTCGAACCCTGTTCTCCTGAATAAAAAATAACATTACTGCCTATTTAGACGTAGCAGTGTTTCTTATTCCATAGGAAAGCTTTGTAATGATTGTCCTAAGACGGCTTTTTCTCGAAACTCATGGAGAGTATTTAAAATAACATGTCTTGGTTACAGCAATCACCTTATGCCTACTAGCAAAATGTCTAGTCAATGACACTAGACAGTGAAAAGTTGGAAGGGGTGATGTAGTCATCCCTGGTTTTCGTAATATTCCATTTTAATAAGTTTCACATTCGTCTCCGTTGCAAGGTTTGTATTTTCATGGAGTCTGAGAATGGGGTTCATTATAATATTAGGTATAACCCCCAATATAATCTAGATCTGCATCCCCGATCCCCTTTGATGTCTCTGATATTAACGTCCTATAGTAGTTTGTCAGCTTGTTCTATATTTCGGTTAAAGTAGAATCGGTTCAAATAGTCTTGGTAAAAAATAGCCATGAATGTGTGGCTGATACATGGAATTGTTGATCGGGTACTCCTTCATCTTTAACTTAGTGAGAAACTTGAAAAACCACTGCTTCTTCAAGTAAAGTGATCTAGACTATTTCTTGTGCCAGTTTTATGCGTACTAATTTAACACAGGCAAAATATTGTTCGCTTGGTGTGATAACGGCATTATAATATTAAACTTCCAATGACTGGTACCATTCAAACTGTGATAGTTGTCAATTATTTCAATCCTAAATTTAAGTCTTTCATTTGGAATAAGCATGCAAGTGTTCCCGTAAGGTCAATTTATCGTGGATTCCGAAACTCGTGTGCCCTCGACAGAAATCGAACTCAGAATTTTTGCGTACAAAGTAACAAATGTTACCAGTTATCCTATGGTCTAAATCTATCCCTCTACTTCTTATTTGTTGTGTACGTTTTGTACGTCTGTTGGGTATGTGTTTCCAAACAGCCGTTTTCTAGATAACCAATGGATTATTTCCCTTTCTAGAGAATATTTGATGCAAAACAAGCTAAGATCATTATTCGTTATACATTTACGAAATTACAATTATTAGACTATATTCTGCGTAATGTTTGCATCCGAAAAACAACAAGAAATGGTCAATAAATAGATGAGGAACTTCTTGTACATCTTATTCAAACTCTCCATTCAAAAAACTGGTACATTGTTCTTCGCCTGGCGAATTAAGCACATTTTTTTTTTGCAGAAGAGTATCGATTCTGATTACGTCTGTCTCCATAAATTGAATAAAACATACCAATCACACATTAATACGAATATATACAAGACTATGAAGCTCGTTTAACCATTTACGAAAGAAAAAGCAAGACTGGCCGGAGTTATTTCTCTTCATGTTCGTTTGAACCTATATAAAATGTATTTGTTTCTTTTCCTTCTCCAGAGAACATCTAATTAAAACTTCCGCTCGAATCTTATAAACATGATAAAACGGTGTCTGTCTGTCTCTCTGTCTCTGTCTCTCTGTCTCTCTCTCTCTCTCTCTCTCTCTTCCCCTCGCTCTTTCTGCTCAAAATCTCGAGATATTCGAATGCGGGCTTCAATTAGTCTGATTAGTAGCGAGTTTCAAATCTTCAACCTTTTTTACAACCTTCGAAGCTGAAACAGTTCCGCCGAATACTCCTTGCGCTCTTGTTACGGGGTTTGATTCGTGGTTGTTTGCGCGCCAACGATCGTGCTGCCCTCAGCAGCAAGAACTCGCAACTGAGCGGCTGTCCCGCCAGTTGTTATTTCGGAATGGTGGGTTGAGCACCTATTGATTATCGTTATCTATTATTATAGAATGTCTTCACGACTTTTATTATATTGAAGTGCCAAAAGTTTGTAATAGTGCTTCGGTTGGTAATGTATTGTAGAGTAGTTATGTTGTAGTAGTGGTAGTTGAATAATTTTGGAATCGAACTTGGTGGGTTTGTCTTAGCCGTCCGGTATATTGGAATTGAACCCGGTTGCACGTGCTATGAATAGACGCCATTTCGTGTTCGTATTTAATGTTCATGATTAAAGTTCAACATATTTTATATTGTGTTACTCTAAATTACCGAATGAGATAATTCTTGCGTCATAGGAAGAAAGTAGGAAAATCAGCCTTTATAATTTGTTCGTTGTGTGCGATGATTGAAATGTTGAACGACTGTTGTATATTTAAGTATGTTTGGCAGCGGAGCTGTCTGTATTAATTTTGCTGTGGAGGTAGATTAATTTTAACTACCAGGCAAATCAAGTATGATTCAGTAATATGCTAAGAAATGTACGAGTCGATAATTCACATAGTGGGTCAATCTCTTGTGGCAGTATTCTTTTTGAACATCTAAATTCCCCTTTGAAATTATTCAGTGTGATTGGTAATAATAGTTACTTATTTCAAAGATTGCACTCAAAGTTAATTGTGAAGAAAAGTATTTGGATTTTTGGTAAAGATTGTGGCACATGTTTGAACAGCGACAAATTGTAGGCGGCTTTAATGATCAACCTAAATGTCCGAGCACTACATTAGAATGGCACTAAAATAAATAAATAGTATTGTATGTGTTATGAGTTAGGTATATTATCGTTATTTACACTTGTTACGAATATTGTGCTTGTTGATCAGACTTCAGGATATTGTGAATAAAAGTGTTGTTAACATTCAATTCGTGAGTATGTGTTCATGTCTTAGTCTTCCAAGTAGCAGAATAATATTTATGTTCTACACAGCGCTTCTAACGTGAAGATTCTATTTCCCTAGTTGTGTCGGCTTGGTATGATTGTGGCATTAACTTTAGTTACAGTTATTCCACGCCAGTTACATAACAAAGCACAGTCAACACTTTCAAAGCACAGTCATGATCTTCGCGTTCAGATTCAAGGGGTGTGGGGAGGATGGTTCCAATTTTCGAAGCAGACTCAAAGTTGCTGGCTTTGACTTCAGATTCAAGGAGTGTGAGGGTTCAGGATTATCAACCGAGATCTCATTAGTATTTCCGGCGACTTCGAATTCGAGCAGCTGGTGGGTCTAAATTTATACAAAGTTTGAATTTAGGTGGGGTGGGGGTGTCGATCCCACACAAGCTGGGGCAGGTGAAATATGATGCGATGATTGAAATTTGACCATCGAGTTCAAACTTTGATCTTTGTGACCTTTCTAGGGTCATAAAAATTAACGACTCGTACAATTTAGTACTCCTCCCCTCGATTAAAATACATCAAAAAGTAAGAACATATTTTAGAAAATATTTGATACAATATCCACCTGGACGAAGCATGTTTAAAAGTGCAGATTTCTCTCTTTTATGTGGTAATGAAACACATTCAAATTTATTGTAAAAATGACTACATTTGTACCATACATTGTACTAAACATGTACCAAATACCTGTGGCTCAGTTAGTAGAGTTTCGTGTTGGTAGGCCGTGAGTTCGAGCCCCGCGGCCGTAATCTAGACAGGTTTATCCAGAGTTATCCTCAGTCACAAGGCAAATGCTGGAATGGTGTCTACCAAACAGGTTCTTATCAACTTTTTAACCCCATCCTCACCCATCTATTCCGGCCTGAGCCATAGTTGTCTAAAGGCTATAAATGATATTAGTAGAGTGGCGCCACTTGCGGCTGTTTCGTATGTAATCAGAATTTTATTCAATTCATAAAATAGCCAATTCATATCATAAAACCCTGAAGAATGTACCCTAGCTAACCTACATAACATGGCATATGAGGCCATAGTAGACCCTACCCTATAGCAAGGAGTCTATTTTCCCAGGGCTATACAAGCCGCCGTGTCGCATTTGTTGTGGTTACATTTCATAAAAGGCTACGAAACCCCTACTTAACATAGCAGAGATTACTTAGGATTCAATCCCACATAGTACACCAGTGCACGATAGGCTACGAAACCTTTCCCACCCCTATTTAACACAGGATGTGACCTAACATAGTACATCAGTGTACGATAGCAGAGATTCCATAAAAGGATGCGAAGCTCTTTTTCAACCACTACTTAACATAGCACAAATTACAGAGGTTACGGTCCAACCCCTAGCAGAGATTCCAATACAGCACATAGGCTAGGGCACCGGAACATATGCTAGTTGAGCTAACCCTACACAGCACAAATTACAAAGGCTATGGTCCAGCCCCTAGCAGAGATTCCAACACAGTCCATAGACAACGGAATATACGCTAGTTAAGCTAACCTAGATAACATGGAATAGGAGACTACGAAGCTCTTTTTCATTCCCTACACAGCATCCCATAGCAGCGATTACATGTCCTAACACAATATGCGGCTACGAGTCAGCATCTACAGCCTACAACCAATGGTCAATAGCAGGCGGTAACTACCTGATATGAGTCTTTTGATACTACCTGGGTCCAAGTCAACAAGATGGTACTAAGGTTAAAGTTCAAATATTTAACAGTGTATAGCGCGTAAACGACGATATATATTGAAATTCTTTTTTCACATATGGTATGAGGCAAATGCTGACCTCGATGTCAAAGGTCAAGTATTTAACTGTCTGTATTTCGTAAACGGCGAGACATATTGAGATTCTGTTTTCACAATGATATGTATTTTGGTGTGCTAATATCAAATCTGAGGTCAGTTTGCTAAATTCATCCCCTGAGGTAGTAGAGTAATGAAACTTAGAATACAGTTTATTTTAGTCACGGGAATGTTAAATATGAAAACTGCATGTTTCTATCTGTGGCCGTTTCGAGATATGATGGTTCGAAACTTTCGAATTTTGCTCTTTTGTCACCAAAACTATGAAATCCTCAAATTGTGTTTTTTTAAACAGTATAGCCGAATTTGAAAACAACTTCTTTCTACCTATTATTGCTTCCAAGATATAGCTGTTCAAATTTTTTATTTTTAGATTCAGAATTTAGAAACTCGCAGCTTATATGTTATTCGGATCGGCAATGCAGAATGTGAAATTTGCTTCTCACTACCTATTGTTGCTTCAAGATATGGCGGTTTGAATTTGTCAAAGTTTGACATTTTAGACGCAGAGTTGAGAAATTCGCAGATTATATGTTATTTGGGTCGGTAATGCCGAATGTGAAATTTTCTTTACTCTACACCTACCATTTCCAAAATATGGCGGTTCGATCTCTGAATTGAGAAACTAGCAGATTATATGTTAGTCGGTTCGGTGATGCATCCATAATATGGTGGTTCTGGGTCTGTTATGTTTGCTTTTTCCCAACATAGCAGAGATTACATAGAGATTCCACCTTAATCGCGCCGAGCGCAAAAATCCTTGAATGCGTCTATTATTTCGTAGCTGTCACAAGGCTGCATAAAAGATGGGTAATTGTAAATAATTACTATATTCACGAGACTCGCAGAATTCATAATATTTTCTTTGTTGTTCGACGACATGCTAAACCTTCGGTATAGAATTCCATTGATTACACATAAAATTGAAAAACTCAATGCCCATGTCTCAATTTGCCGGTAAATTACAGACCCACGTGGTGTTGGAGGACGTATTAAATGTGAAATTCTATGATATTTCCACAGATTGTACTTTAATGGATGTCCATAATTATTCGTTGGATGTACAGTAGGTAGACTTGCCAAAATGTCGGCCGAATATTTAATTACATTCGAAGAACATCGCTTGCTTTCCTGTACATGGTTATAATATACAACGAAGTGGCGGTTCAAGTTAGTTCGGTAATGTTTGCTTCCGCCTTAGTTTACATTGTAACTGAACTCGTCTTGCGCTAGGGGCTATTTTTATAATTGTCAAATGCGTCTATTATTTCGTAACTATCACCATAGCTGCAGCGCAAAGTGACAGCAGAATTATTCGGCCCTTGTAGTATTTGTACAAAATATGGAATTTATTTGAAACATAATCTGTTACAGCCAACAAAAACAAAAATATTACCTCTGGATGGTGTTTGAGACGTTTTCCTGCTGGATTTCTTTGAATGGATAAATGAGACATACAAATACTGTTTTGTGTAGAATTCACCCTAATATAAAATGTTTGTGGCTTTGAATGGCTAAATTGAATCATCAGTTTGAAGAAGGAAACAAATCCAAAAAGCTCTTTCGTGGGAAATTAACAAAATATGTATAATAAGTTTATTAATTATTGAAATGAAACAATATTGTTAGTGAATATTCGAAACGGTCTTCTGATACTTTTGTACTGTTTAGGTAGTTTACAAGTATTGTATTTTTTCCTGTAGAATTAAAAAAGTTGGTGGATTTGTTTCCTTCTTCAAACTTATGGTAAAACGTCTGCACATTTTTAAGTGTTGAGACGTAAGAATGGAAAACTGGACCACAAAATGAAGAAAAACGCAATAGAAACCTTCAAATGAATGTTATTTACAAGAAATGTATGCACAATGAACTCGAAAGTTACAAGTAGGGAGCCTAAGTAATAAATTCATTTTTTTCCCTTCTACCCACTGACAGAAATTTCGCCCTACAAATGTGAAAAACTGCTTTTATTCAGTAAATGTGATAGCAATAATTGCTATATATAAATGTCTCTTAACAATAGTAGTTAAAACTATCAATGTATGAAAACATATCTAAATGCGAGTTAGTTATTCCCGTCTGTGAAAAAGAAGTTTAAAACAATATTTTAGATTAACATATTTACCTGTATCCTGTTACGTGTGCAGTAGAGATATGGACGAAGGTAGTTTAGTTCCTACCATAACTGTTGTAAAACTATTCTACGTAATTATCTGAGCCCGGATTTACTGGTGGAGAAGAAACAGTACATCAAAACACAATTAAATCAGGAAAGTATAAAGCGCTGAGTACGGTGGGTAGGGGGAAGCGTAATTGTTTCATGCTGAATTAGTATAATAACTTACGACTAGCAACAGGAAGAGCTGAGCCATCCTCGTGCATTCACATTACTCCTTAACAGTAAATAGTACTTCCAAACAACTGCATCCAGTTGGCAATTTAGCGTATTGATAGCATGTTCGAAAGCGAATGCAAGTAACCCTGGATATATATATATATATATATATATATAAACGCATTAGGAAATTTAATAAGATTAGTGGACAAACGCATGTGAAGGTTAGATACGTCAGGTACGGTATTATTTTAATTGCACGCACGATTAACTCGTGTTTTCACAATGCGCGCTTCCTGTCGCTAGTCACAGGTGCCTTGTAGTAGTGTCTCAAATACAAGGAACTCCTCTAACATATATAAACGCATTGAGCTCCTGCGTAGCCTAGTCGGTAGCGCGCTCCACTTCAGTGCGAGCGGTCCCGGTTGGGGCTCAAAAGTTTCTGTGTTGAGCCAGCATCGTGAGGACAATTGGGAACTGCTGTGCATAAAATACAGTGGCGATCACAGTGAGAGCTTCGGCTCTCCTCTCCCAACACGTCTGGTCAGCGTGGAAGTAGTAGACCAAGTCCTCCCTTCGGGGAGAGACCTCATCCAGTAGAGGATTGAATATGGTTGTGATTTATTATTATTATATAAACACATTAAGAAATTTAATAAAATTGGTAACCAAGGGCACGTAGAAGTTTGATAAAGTCAGGTATGGTATTCTCTTTTATTGCACACGCTACTGAATCGTGTTTTCTCAGACATTCGAAAACAGGCCTTCTTGTTTTGAGACGCTAGTGGCCTTGTTCCCTTCTTCAAACCGATTAATATTTCCAAGGCCAGATAAATCATTCTATAACTAGCTATCGTTCTTTTCTTCTACCTTATAATAAGCCGGTATAAACTGAGGTGCGTTTTTAGTAAAATAACTAATTTCGATTTTTTAGCGTTTGTTCACTTCTTCAAATTGTTGTTTCATTTTTTCTAAACTATGTGAATTTTATGGACTGTCTAATGTGCGTACTGTTCACTGCCTCAAAGGAAGAAAAAAGTCTAATCGCAAGACCAGAGCTTTCCTTCGAAACAACAAAATCAAAAGAAGTTTCTCTTAAAAATAAAAAAAAAACTTTAGGTGAAGGAGTACCGAACGCAGGACCACTGAAACCCAAGTCCAAAGCCTTACCCATTTTTTTTTACCATTTTATTAAATCTGACTTGTACTACAGAATCAGAATAAACGGAAAATATTACAAAAAACGTTAAATGCAAATAAAATTATAAAACAAATTAAACAATAACATTTCAAATTAACCTATTAAAAATATAAATAAAATATAAACCATTTTAAAAATATAAACTTGCGATGAACTGGTATCGAAACCGGCATTACAACTCCAACGCCTTATCCATTACTCCACGTACCCAACTATCACCCAGTGCTATCGGAGAGCTTTTTATATCAATTCCGTACACGAGTAACAGACGCTACTAATAACCTAGTGTTCACACTTCATGCTAGCCCTCTCTGGAGACAAGTCTCTGCGATTTTGTTCCGTTCTCCCAGCAGTTCTGTTTGTTTAGAAAACAGGAAACAATCTCTTTATCCATTAACAAGCTTCTGGGAAAAATAGCAGCTATGCCAGTAACTGCTAGTTTTCATCGGTTGTAGCAGTTATAGCAATTTATCCCATGTAGTAGTGAAAAATAGCAGCTACGCTAGTTTTGCCCATCTCTATTTCGCATCCATTCTTGAAGGCTTTACTAATGTTTTTTTGCTTTCTTTGTGTATTGTGTAGATGCGCCATCCCTTCCAGTTATCAAATCCGGCATAAAGTAGATTTAAACATTTTTGGCGTTTATGGGCTTCTCCAAACTGCCGATTCAATTAAACAAACGAAACGTGTGTGAGATGTCTTCCGACCCATGTTTTAACGAAAGTTGGTGCTTTGTACCATTGCAAAGATATATTTTAGTATGTAATTAAGGTAGAAAATAGTCTTTCGACTGTAATGTGCCATAGAAAAGAATCAATTGGGGAATTTATAGGGTAAAAAAGTAACAAATGTGAATACGCCGGCTCGTAAGCAAAACGTTGGGGTGCGATACCCAAAATAGTCTAATTAGGACCTCGTATTTTCGAGGTGTTATTGAAATTCGAAAATAGTCGAATAATGCCATATTGGACATAGCTTGCTTAGATTTTCTCTGGAATGTACTTGCTCAAGTGTATATTAAGGCTGATTAATGTTTGTATTTCATGCTTTGCGACTACATAAAGTCAATATTTATATAAAAAATTGAACCTGATAAAATAACTTCGAAAATCTTATTCTTGTTTGTTAATTATTGATGTAATTTTAAAAGAAATTCATTAATATATATATATATATATATATATATATATATATATATATATATATATTGTAAGTGCAAGTTTTATTTACCCTGATTTATTTGAAAAATATGTATATTCAATCATAACAAAGTCACGGGCAAATATCAGGTAACAATATAAAATGTATACGTTGCTGTTTTCACCATTGACAAAAAGGAACATTCTTTCCAGTACAGCTATATCTTAAAAGTTATTTGGCTGCCTAATGTATTACTTTCGTAAATTATTTAGTAGTACACAGTTTTTTAATTATTTATTTCAATTCCATTGCCGAATCAATGAGCACTGTTATATAACAATTCTCCTAAATGTTCATAGAAACGGGAATCAATGATTCCAAAATATTATGATTTTTTCTTTGAAAAATATTTGATTTACATATTTATTGTACGTCATTGTATTGAACAGGATCTAATTTTATAAGAACGCCATAATATGGTACGATCCAATTTATTATACTTAACTTCACATAATGCTTATGTTTCAATAATTTCAGCATTACCACGTAAGGCTTTTTGCCAGCCATTGTTAAAATCATTTTCTAAAAATAATGTACAAAATACGTTAAGTTATTGGGCCCAATAATAAGATTGTCAAAACTAGGAGAAAATTGATTCCAAACATCTGGTAAGTCTGGATGGAAAGTCTTATATACAGCATACACTTCAAACTTTATTATAACTAAGTTAAGTAGTTTTGATGTAAATAATTGCAATGTTTCACGATTAACGTAAATACACTAATGATTACTGACATCTAAATCTAATGCAGACATTTTACAGAGAAGAATGTATTGAGGTTCCGCACTTTAAATGATGTACGTACACATTCATTACTTGTAGATTTATCATCTTTAAAATTACACTTCATGTAGACCGCTAATCATTGTTTTTGACTTGGTGGGGATCAACACAGTATGGGCATTAGGCCGATATAAAACGCCATCCTGCTTCACTTTAACTACTGTTACAATGTAAAACACCGTTCAAGAAATTTTGTTCGTGAACAAGATTGAACTTATTTAGTTGATCACAGTTATTTAAAAGGTTCGAAGTCAAATATGCTCGGATTTTTAATCTTTCTTGAGCGTTTGTGTGAAATTATGTTTCTAATAAGTTCCATACTTTGTACAAACCCTACCGGGTTCAAATAATCTTACTATTCACTATATTCTGCAGCCGCGGTGATAGTTACGAAATAATAGACGCTATTCGTATTTGATTTATTGTTGTGACCAAGATACCATTTTATTATTGAACTACTGAACATTAAGTCCCGCAAGACAATATACAAAGGGTTTACGTTACACGAAGTGAAAAATATATGGAGACTATACGAAAGTGTGTTGAATCTTATTATTATGCTTTCATCTACACATACGATACACCATAATATTGCGTTGTAAGAATTAAAAGTGTATTCTATATTTCACTTTTATTTTGTCACGATTTTATAGACTCTCTCGTAAGTAACTCTAAGATCTTAACATTTGAAAACATACACTGCATGTACTATTCAAGTTAGTTTGAAAATATTGCTATTCTTTATTGGTAAAGTATATTGTTTTCACTTATGATCTATAACTTACATAGTTCTTAAAACCTTAAATCATTCAAGCATAGACTATTTGTAGAAGTTTTTAATTTACTTATAATTAACATGGAATACAAATATTTACTATCCAATATTCATTCTTGGCTATTGAAGTGAATTTCTTTCCATTAACGTAGAACATCTAGAACCTATACTTATACTCGTATCACTTTTGTATAGTGATTATATTAATCAGAATATTAATTCATCAACTTAATTTTAACGATGTATTAAATCATTTAACTGTTAAATAACGATATTAGACACTGGAGTGAACTCCATTTGTGTAACTGTAGCACATGAAGTGTGAAATTATAAGATACAAGCTTTTTCTTATATTGCTTTATTGTGGGAATTCTACATGTATTACACAATTTCACACAAATGCTCAAGAAAGATTAAAAATCCGAGCATATTTGACTTCGAACCTTTTAAATAACTGTGATCAACTAAATAAGTTCAATCTTGTTCACGAACAAAATTTCTTGAACGGTGTTTTACATTGTAACAGTAGTTAAAGTGAAGCAGGATAGCGCTTTATTTCGACCTAATACCGAGACTGTGTTGATCCCCACCAAGTCAAAAACAATGATTAGCGGTCTACATGAAGTTTAATTTTAAAGATGATAAAGCTACAAGTATGAATGTGTATGTACATCATTTAAAGTGTGGAATCCCCAATACATTCTTCTCTGTAAAAAGTGTGCAATACATTTAGATGCCAGTAATCATGAGTGTATTTATTTTAATCGTGAACACTGGAATTCTTAACATCTAAACTACTTAGCTTAGTTATAATAGAGTTTTGAAGTGTATGCTGTATATAAGACTTTCCATCCAGACTTACCTGGTGCTTAGAATCAATTTTCTCCTACTTTTGACAACCTTATTATTGGGCCCAATAACTTAACGTATTTTGTACATTATTTTTAGAAAATGATTTAAACAATGACTAGCAAAAAGCCTTACATGGTAATGCTGAAATTATTGAAACATAAGCGTTATGTGAAGTGTAAGTTTAGTAAATTGGTCCATAACATATTATGGTGTTCTTATAAAATTAGATCCTGTTCAATATGATGACATACAATAAATATGTAAATCAAATATTTTTCGAAGTAAAATCATAATATTTTGGAATCATTGATTCCAGTTTCTATGAACATTTAGGAGAATTGTTATATAACAGTGCTCATTGATTCGGCAATGGAATTGAAATAAATAATTAAAAAACTGTGTACTACTAAATAGTTTAGAAAAGTAATACATTAGGCAGCCAAATAACTTTTAAGATAAAGCTGTCCTGGAAAGAAAGTTCTTTTTTGTTAATGATGAAAACAGCAACGTATACATTTTATATTGTTAACTGATATTTGCTCGTGTCATTGATATGATTGAATACACATATATTTCAAATAAATCAGGGTAAATAAATTTCGCACTTACAAAATATATATTTGAAATTTACATCAATAATTGACAAACAAGAATAAGATTTTCGAAGTTATTTTATCAGGTTCTAGTTTTTATATATAAATATTGACTTTATGTAATCGCAAGGCATGAAATACAAACATTTTTTTAATTAATCAGCCTTAATATACACTTGAGCCAGTACATTCCCGAGAAAATCTAAGCAAGCTATCTCCAATATGGCATTATTCGACTATTTTCGAATTTCAATAACACCTCGATAATACGAGGTCTTATTTAGACTATTTTAGGTATCCCTCCCCAACGTTTTGCATACGGGCCGGCGTATTCACATTTGTCACTTTTTTACCCTATAAATTCCCCAATTGATTCTTTTCTACGACAGATTACAATCGAAAGTCTACTTTCTACCTTAAATACATACTAAAATGTCTATTATTTCTAAATATGAGCCTTTGTAGTGGTACAAAGAACCAACTATTGTTAAAACATAGGTCGGGAGATGTCTCACACACGTTTCGTTTATTGAATTTAGCCATTTAAAGCAATAAACATTTAATATTATTGTGAATTCTACACAAAACAGTATTGTATGTCTGATTTTCCCGTTCACCCAAATGCAGCAGGAGAACGTCTCTCACACCATCCGAAGGTAACATTTTTTTCTTCTTGACTGTAACAGATTATGTTTTAAATATATTTCATAGTTTGTACAAACACTACAAGGGCCAAATATTTCTGCTGTCACTATATGCTGCAGCCGCGGTTATAGTTACAAAATAATAAATGCACTTGGCAATTATAAAATTAGTCCCTAGCGCAAGACGAGTTCAGTTACAATGTAAACTAAGGTAGAAGCAAACATTACCGACCCAATTTAAACCGCCATATAGTGGCAAATTATAACCACGTACAGGAAAGCAAGCGATGTTCTTCGAATGTAATTCAATATTAGTCCGACTTTGGGGCAAGACTACCTAGTATACAGCCAACAAATATGGACATCCATTAAAGTACAATCTGTGGAAATATCATAGAATTTCACATTTAATACCTCCTCCAACACCACGCGGGTATGTAATTTACTGGCAAATTGAGACATGCGTATTGAGTTTTTCAATTTTATGTGTAATCAATGGAATTTTATACCGAACGTTTAGCATGTCGTCAAAGAACAAAGAAATTATAATGAATTCTGCGAGTCTCGTGAATATAGTAATTATTACAATTACCTATCTTTCATGCAGCCTTGTGACAGCTACGAAATAATAGACGCATTCAAGGTTTTGTGCATTCGGCGTGACTAAGGTGGAATCCCTGTGGAATCCTTGTGTAATCTCTGTTATGTTGGAAAAAAGCAAAGATAACCGACTCCGAACCTCCATATTACGGTACCGAATAATATATAATCTGCGAGTTTCTCAATTCTGAGACCGAACCGCCATACTTTGGAAATGGTAGGTGGTAGAAAGAAGAAAATTTCACATTCGGTATCAGCGACCCGAATAACATAATCTGCGTGTTTCTCAATTCTGTGTCTAAAATGTCAAAATTCGACAAATTGAAACCGCTATATCTTGAAAGCGACAATAGGTAGAGAGAAGCAAATTCCATATTCTGCATTGCCGACCCGAATAACATATAAGCTTCGAGTTTCTCAACTCTGCGTCTAAAAATCGAAAATTATAACCGCCATTTCTTGGAAGCAATAATAGGTAGCAAGAAGCTGTTCTAAGATTCGGCATTACAGACCCAAATAATATCTAATCTGCGTGTTTCTCAATTCTGCGACTAAAATTACAAAATTTGAACCGCTATAGCTTGGAAGCAATAATAGGTAGAAACTAGTTCTTTTCAGATTCGGTATTACCATGCAAAAATAACATAATTTGAGGTTATCATAGTTCTGGCGACAAAAAAGGAAAATTAAAAAAATCGAACAATCATATTTCTTAAACGGCAACAGGTAGAAACTTGCAGTTTTCATATTGCATTATAGTCATAGTCATTTCCGTGACTAAAATAAATTGCATTATGAGTTTCATAATTATACGACCCCGGGGGGCGAAGCTAGCAAACTAACTTCAGATTTGACATTAGCACACCAAAATACATATCACTATGAAAACCGAATCTCAATATGTCTAGCAGTTTACGAAATACACACGGTTAAATAGTTGACCTTTGACATCGAGGGCTGCATATAATATTCAATGCCCTCGTACCAAATGTGAAAACATAATCTCAATATGTTTCGTCGTTTCCGAGCTTCACGCAGTTAAATATTTGACCTCCGAGCTCAAGGTTATAATTTATTTGCGTATACTATTCGATGTCCTCATGCCATATGTGAGGACAGAATTTCAATATCTATCGACATTTACGCGCTATACGCGGTTAAATATTTGACCTTAGACTTAGACCCAGGTAGTATCAAAAGACTTCTATCAGATAGTTACCGCCTACTATTGACCATTGGTTGTAGGGTGTAGAAACTGACTACAGGATATATGAAAAGTCCTCGTAGCCGAATATTGTGTTAGGACATGTAATCGCTGCTATGAAGTGCTGTGTAGGGATGAAAAAGAGCTTCGTAGTCTCTTATTCCATGTTATCTAGGTTAGCTTAACTAGCATATATTCCGTTGTCTACGGACTGTGTTGGAATCTCTGCTAGGAGCTGGACCATAGCCTCTGTAATTTGTGTTCTGTAGGGAATGAAAAAGATTTTCGCGCTCTTCCATAGTGTTGGGTTAGTTCAACTAGCATATATTTCACTATCGTAGCCTATGTCCTGTATTGGAATCTTATATAGGGGTTGGGCCGTAGCCTCTGTAATTTGTGCTATGTTAAATAGTGGTTGAAAAAGATCTTCGTACCCTTTTATGAAATCTCTGCTATAGTGCACTGATGTACTATGTTTGGTTACATCCTGTGTAATTTCTGCTATGTTAAATAGGGTCCGGAAAGGGTTCGTAGTCTATCGTGCACTGGTGTACTATGTGGGGTTAAATCCTATGTAATCTCTGCTATGTTAAATAGGGGTTTCGTAGCCTTTTATGAAATGTAACCAGAACAAATGCGACACGGCGGCTTGTATAGCCCAGGGAAAATAGACTCCTTGCCTACTATGACCTTGTATGTCATGTTATGTAGGTTAGCTAGGGTACGTTCTTCAGTGTTTTATGATATGGCTCGTACTCTTTTATGAATTGGATTAAATACTGATTACAGACAAAACAGCCCCAAGTGACTCCACTCTACTGATATTAAAATGATATTGAACACGTACGTAGACAAGCTATCAATTAAAGAAATGGATGTCTTACCTTCAAAGAATGAAACCTGTCTTATTTGATGCAATCCATTTAGGTAGTGGTATCTATCCCCACCTTTGGGGAAAGACGCCACTTTTCTGTTTCCCGCTATACACATGACTTCTTTGTGATAATCTAAGAAAATACTTGACAGTTAAAAATGCCCTATTCGAGTTCATTTTCTACTCTATTATAGAAGTTAGCCCGATCCTAAACTGTTTACTGACTAGAGGGAAACATTTTAGCCTAAAATGTACTTTTATTTTCCAAAACATTTGGTTTGTATCCACATGACAGATTACGTGGCGTTCACTACAGTCGTTTAGTTCCAGTCCACACTTGCGGCACGGGAGCCGTGCGGAGACCGTTCAGCACAAACAGTTCACACATGCCGCGTCTTGTCTGCGAACACTCTGCGGCGTTCAAGGACGAATCTCTGTTTAAATAACTATCGCAACGGATGCGCACGTTCGTGCAATAGTAGAAATAATTTTCTTAGATATGAATTTTTATCTTTCTCTTTTTATTTAAATTGAAAACATGCTGATGTTAAAATAAGATCAGTGGTCCTATTTCCAAACCGATATGTTTTTATTTAAAATGAAATAATGTTGATATTTCATTTGTATGAAAATTATTTCTCAGTGCACAAATAAAAACTGTTTTATTAATTTTAAGAAACCGTATTTTACAGTGCATTTACGAGCAAGAAAATTCGTAGACAATTGCATCCATATTATTATTATTTTTTTCATTGGAATTTTTCTACTATATAGTGAGAACATTGTACCTGCAAGTGTGGACATTTTCGAGTTCTGAGGGTATTCTCATGTAGCTGGAAGTGACAATTTATATGGGGAGGGGGTTTGCTGTAGGGTTGGCTGGTTTAAACCATCGTGGTTTAAACCAGTTTTTATTAATGTCAATTGGCTTAAACCAATAAATAATAACAAAAATGACACAAATAGTGTGAACTTCATGGTGACGATTCCACATGTTAAACCATCTGTGATAATTTTATATAATTTTCGGGGGTCCCGGGTTCCAGTCCAGGTGGGGAACAATCTCTCTCAGGTGCAAATCGAGTACTAGTACGGATTTTAATTTGAGCTGTAGCTGTAGGTCCTGTCCTTCATAACCTAGCTGCTGCATAAGAACGTTAAAGAGAAACAAACTTATTTCTATCCATACGTAATATAAATAAATAAAGCAAAGTACGTTAAACATTTTTTTTTTGGTAGCTAGTTTTTGCCAACCCCGGTTTACTACCATTATTTTGTTTAAGTTCATATTTTTTCCTAGATTATTATTGAAAGGCAGACAATTTTTATGTCCCTCTTGGACTCAAACTCTACCACTTCGAAGAACCTGTACTGGCCGATTTTCCATTTTCTCCCGAGATTAATACCAATTAAGTTCAAATTGAAAATATACAGAACTGTTATTCTACCGGTAATACTTTACGGTTTGCGAAAGTTGGAGTACGACTTCAGTAGATGAACATAAATTACAGGTGTCTGAAATTAAGGTCTTGAGAAAAATACACGGGCCAAAACAGGATGAGATGACTGGAGAATGGAGAAGACTGCATAATAAAGAACTCCATGGAGTGTACGACTCACCTGATGTAAGAATAAACAAATCGCGACGACTAAAATGTAAAGGATGTGTAGCTCGGATGGGAGAAAACAAAGACTATATTCCATCTTGATTTGAAAGCTGGAGGGAAAGAGACCGTTGGAAGATCGAGACGGCGTTGGGAAGTCAATATTAGAGAGGCTCTTGGAGAAAAAGATTCCAAAAGAGACAAACCGCACGGCTCCCGTGCCGCTAGTGTTAACCATCCAATGCTGTGCAATGGCCCGTAAGGAAATTGCGGCTGCCGCGCGGGCGGCAGTTGTGCGGCACCGTTCCGCAGCCGCAGAGTGTGTGAACCGCTCCATTTATTTCAATGATCTATAAGCTTGCGTGAGGCTGCTGCACGGCTCCCGTGCCGCAAGTGTGAACCGGGCCTTATAGAGCATACTGACTAGCTCTGCTCTTTCACACCATAGTAGTTTTCCATCTAGAATTAAAGTTACGGAATTACACTATTGTAGGTAGCTCCCTCGGTAGTGATCTTCCCCCAATCCACTCTATTACAGCTGTAAATATTTCGGTCAAATTAGATTGTGAACTTATACTTCTGTTACAAATTATTGTAGTTATCTTTTATATGGACTTTCTTGATAGAAATATCGCACTTTGAAATACATTTTCGTAACAAAGCAACGACAAATCAATTTTGTCAGACCTCAGTTCTGGAGTTTGTGAAATGCAAAAATAGTTTTTTGCCAAAATTTGAAATATCGTCTTCAGATTCATCTTTGTTTACTATCTGTGTGTAAAATTGTGAAATATAGAGGCGTTATTCAGTTACGTAGCTCTATGGCTTACGGAACTTGTACGGACCTTAGTACTGGATTCTATATTGTGCAAGATCCAATCAGTTTCAATCATGAACATTTACTTCTCGAAGATCACCCTCTAAAATTGAGATCCAAACGACGACGTCTTCGTTTTCACAACGACCTCTGTACCTCCGACTTACCAGTCAAGATATAACATAATCTTCGTTTTCCCATCCGAGCTACCTGCCCATATTTGCCATCGTCATTTTATTATTCTTATAATATCGGGCGAATCAAATAGTCCGTGCAGTATCATCAATTGTCCGATCATTTCGGCCCGTGTATCTTCCTCAAGATGTTTTAAAACAGGCGCAATTTATGTTCAGTTACCAGGGTCTTATTCCAACTTTCGCAACTGCAAAATATTACCGGCACAATAATTGTTCTATATATTTTCAATTTTAGCTTTCTTGAAATTAATCTCGAGGTTAAAAGTGTTTGGCCTGAGTAGAAAAATGAATGCCAATGACAAGCGTCTTTTATTTATTCCGTGACTTCGTTCCTGCTTGTTACATATGCTCCCAAGTACTTAAATTTGTATACTTTCTCTGATCTCATCTCTCTATTTCTTTCATTCTTTGTGTTTCGGCTTGTTATCATGTATTTTGTTCTCTTTGCGTTCATCTATAGACATATCTCATTGCAAGTATATACAGTACTAAGGCATAGATGTTAGTTTGTAGTGCATCTATATCGTCCCCTATTAAATCCACGTCATCCGCGTACACGAACGATTAACGCAAGCCGTTCAATATTAGTCCCTTTCTGTCCTCTTTTATTTTTAGAATCGCAAATTCTAAGGCAAATTTCCCGGTAGATGAGTGGTAGAGCGCTCAGCTCTGATGCGTGGAGTTGCTGTGCGATCCCAGCTAATGCCATGTGGACTTCGTTGTGGACAAATACAGCGTGCGTGGGATTTCTCCCGTTTCCTCCCAATTTCCTAATTCTACCAATTAGCCCATCGTCATGTATACGTCATTAGCTAAAGACACCAAAAGAACTTAAAATTAAATTCAAATTCAAAATGCAAATTACGATTCATGCCTGTAGTTACCTTGCACATATAGCTAACCAGGAACACTCCCTAGATGTTAATCTGGCACAAGCGTAATTTCGGGTGCAATCGATGGCCCACTAACAAAAAACGGTATACAAATTTTTACGCTCCACACTCAAAGCGTCAAGGAAATATAAGCAAAAAACAGTATATTTATTTATTAATAAATAAATAAATAATTAAAAGCAGAAGATACATTCCATGCCGAATCAAGACAGTTACCATCTCATTTCAACACAACTATCTCAGAATTGCATGGAATTCGGGAAGTTGGAGAAGTTAATGGAACTTTTAAATTCCATTAATGACAACAATTAAATTCCCGATACTTTTTAATTTTAAAACTATTCAAGGTCAAATTGGACCGAAATTGCCATATTCAAGTTGCTTAGCTGTATACAAGTTGGTGCAACTCTGCTTCTATTTAGCCTAAAAAGCTCAAATCAATTGTAGTTAATAGAGATTGCAATTAGATTTCTAATGATATATAACTAGCTCTATGGCTTATGGAACTCACAAGTGCAGTAACAAACGTTCGCCATTGGATTCTATCCTGGGCAATATCAACCCAATTTCCATCACGAACAACTATTTCTCAAGGATCTCTTCTAATATTGTCCTCCCAATGACGTCTCGGCCTTCCCAATGGCCTCCTTCCATCCGACCTTCCAACAAGGATATAATATAATCTACGCTTTTCCCCCATCCGAGCTACATGGCCTGCCCACTTTAGTCGTCGCGATTTCATTATTTCTACATCTGGTGAATCGTACAGTCCGTGGAGTTCTTCATTATGCAGTCTCCTACACTCTCCAGTCATCTCGTCGCGTTTCGGCCAGTATATCTTTCTCAAAAACTTATTTTCAAACACACGTAATTTATGTTCATCTGCTAGGGTCGTACTCCAACTTTCGCAGCCGTAAAGTATTACCGGGAGAGAAAATGTTCTGTATATTTTTAATTTCAATTTCCTTGATATTAACCGCGATGAATAGAAACATGCGTTGCCCGATTCTAAGCGACTTTTTATTTCTTCCGTACCTCATTTCTGCTTGTTATGTATGCTCCCAAGTATTTAAATTTGTTTACTTTCTCTATGACCTCATCCTTAATTCTTATGTTTTTATTTCCTTCATTCCCTATGTTTCGGCTTGTTATAATGTATTTTGTTTTATCTATGTTTACCTGCAGACCTATCTCATCGCACGCTTCAACTAATAGATCGATGTTGCTTTGTAGTTCATCTATATCACCCCCTATTAAATCTACATCATTCGCGTATACAAACAGTTGATTCAAACCATTCAACGATAGCCCCTTTTTGTACCATTAGATTTTTAAAATCGCATATTCTAACGCAAAGTTAAACAGTAGCGGTGAAATGGCATCGCCTTGTTTCAATCCGTTGCAAATCTTGAAACTATCTGACATATTATTACCTATCCGTACTCTGCTTGTGGGGTTGTTGAGACACATCTTCACTAGTTGAACCATTTTTTTTCGGAATTCCAAATTGTATAAGGATACTGTATAACTTTTTCCTTTTGACAGAATCATATGCTTTCTTAAAATCATTGAATAGCTGATGAACCGTCCCATTGTATTCCCATTTTCTCCCCAAAATTTGCCTCAAGGCAAAAATCTGGTCCAACGTGGATCTATTTGTTCTAAATCCACATTGGTGATCTCCAATTATTTCATCTACGTATACACTTAGGCGTGTTAGCAGAATATTACTTAATACCTTGTAACAGGTTGGAAGTAACGAGATTCCGCGGTAATTATTACAGTCCGGTTTATCACCTTTTTTGTAAATCGGAACTATTATTGAGGTTTTCCATTCCTTTGGGAGCTCCTCCTTTTTCCATATAGCACTTATCAATTTATGTAGTTCCTTGATTAGTGCCGTTTCCCCTGCTTTAATTAAGTCAACTGGAATATTGTCTATTGCTGATGATTTGAAGTTTTTCAATTTATTTACCGGCATTTCGATCTCGATCTCGCTAGGTTCGGGAACCCACGGTTCTGCTATATGGATTTCAAATTGTTCTGTTTGTTTCCCGTTGTGTACATTAAGAAGTTTGTCGAAATAACTTTTCCACAAGTGGACAATTTTAGTCGGATCCGCCACAAGATCTCCACGTTCCTTTCTAATCATTCCTATCCTCGGCTGGTAACCTTTTCTTAACGAGTTTACCCCTTTGTATAGATCTCGTATGTTATTTGTATTGCCGTTTTCCTCTATCTCCTGAATCTTCTGCGTTAGATAAACTCGACTTTTGTTTCTGAACCCGAGTGTGGCGTTTTGTTTCGCGTTACTGTAGTGGTTGGTATTTGCTTCGCTTTTATTACTTAGCCTTAGATGCCTTGCTTGTTTTCGTTCCTCATGAAGTTTAAGGCAATCTTCATCAAACCAAGGTTTGTTTTTCTGTAGTTTCTTCTCACCTACGCGTTCCTTTGCTGCCCTGTTAATTGTTTCACTAATTGCCTCCCACATCTTACTTACATCAGTTTCATTAATATTATCATCAACATTATTATTAGTCGAGTCGGCTAAGATTTCGAACCTATTTCAGAGTTTGAGTTGGTAATTTGCTTTTATGCTAGGATTATTTAATCGTTTCACTTCGAATTTAAGTTGTTTTGACCCCTTGCTTCTCTGTTCGCGATGCATAAGTTTTCCCTTACCTTTGCGATCACTAATTGATGGTCGGTGTCACCTTCTGGTCCTCTGTACGACCTAACATCCTTTAGGTTGGAGTGTCTTCGTCTGTGTACTAATACGTGATCGATATGGTTGAGAGTTTTGCCGTCCGGATATACCCATGTGTATATGTATATGTCTTTGTGTTCAAAGTACGTGCTATTTACCAGTATTTTTTCCGAAATCGCGAAAGTTATTAGTCTTTCTCCATTGTTGTTGGTCTTTTTGTTAAGGCTGTATTTGCCTATGGTAGGTCTATATTTTTCTTCCCTCCCTACTTTTGCGTTGAAATCACCCAACACAATTTTCGAATTATAACTGCCTTTCTAGCTCATCGTAGAATATATCTTTGTCGTTATCAGTAGCCCCCTCGGTCGGAGCATAGACGTTTAATAAAACCGTGTTGCTCCTACGAGTACGTATCGTAACGTACGATAGCTTTTCGTTTACGAACTCTATATTCTGAACCGCCTCAAGGATACTGTTCTTAATGAGGAATCCTGTTCCGAAATCGTGAGACTGTGTTCCACCGTAGTAGAAAGTGTACTTGTACTGTCAGATGCTATCTTTACCCTCCCATCTAACTTCTTGTATCGCTAATATGTCTAGCTCGTACTTCTCCGTCTCGCATACCGAAACCTGAAGAGCGCCCGTTTGGTATAATGTTCGTACGTTCCACGTTCATATTTTAAGGTCTTTCTTAATCCTGTTCTTGGAGCCCCCTGAATCAGTCGACACCCGGAGATCCGAATGAGGAACTAGTTTACCTCCGGAATATTTAACCCTAGAAGAATCCATGAACCATCTGTTACTATTTCTTGACATGTTTTAGCGGTGTAGAGTTGTCAGCTCTACGACCTTGTAGTAAAGGTAGACATTGAAGATGTTGGCTTCTGTCCATCTCTGATCCTTGCCGATGTCATTCATCTTCAGCCTCAAGGTGGTAATGGTGATGCTGCTTCACATCACCATGATTTTTTTGTACGGTGTTATCTTCCCCTAGCCTTTGTAGATCCCTCTACTAACTGCAAGGCAGCAGTACTGGTTTTGGTCCGCCCCGGAATATTTCCGGTACCCACCATATCTGGTCGGCATTCCCCTATCCACCACATGGGGAGGTCCCTGGTAGGAGACCAGTGACTCCAACTCGGTTCTAATGATATATAACAAATCTATTTTCTGTAAAAATATATTGATTGTCCTTTGACCTAGGCTCTTGAACTTTAACCTTGACTAGCTTATATCATGATCCCCTCCGAAAATTACGGAGAGAAAATGTCTGGTAGTCCATACTATGCTATAAAACACACAGTCAATGCGGATCTGTAAAAGATCAGAAGATAATATAGGGTTTCCAATTTTGAGTTTATAACTGCTCACACTGGTAAATTCAGACACTGGAAAGCCCCTGATACGCCTGTTCGTGGTTAGGTGCTTGCAGTGCTTACCACAAAGCCGCTACTCAGGTTTAGACAGTTCCACCAAACACGGACAGATGGCTTTGGGGTAGATTCAGGGCCTATCGGCCTATCAGTGATTATTATATATCATAACACATAAATAAATGAATAGTTCACGATAAATCAGCAACCATAGATTAAAGTAAAATTAAGCGTTTGGGAGTTGATTTGTATTAGTATCATGGATATTATGAGATACAATGTCGAAGGTTGTGATTGTTGCCAACCAGAGATAAGGTGTATTTGTCGGAACTATGTCAGAACGCCCACTCATCAGATCGCCCACTTCTGAAAATGGTCAGAAGGCCCACATAAACGGTCATATCGCCCACCAAAACGGCAAAACACGCTAATTCAGAAATAGTCAGAGTGCCAACCGGTGTCGTAGGATATGTGTACCCCCAGAGATTTATACCGGGGGTAAAAACATCCTAGGATATGTGTACCCCTTAAAAATCTCCGAACATCAAAGAAAATCAAGCCGCTTTCAATGCATTCCATTATGAAATGTAAAATTAATAACAAAAAACAACCAAAAGGGGGTATACAAACCCTAGGATAAGTGTACCCCCTAAAAATCACGAAACATCAAAGAAAATCAAGCCGTTTCTAATATATTCCATTATGAAATGTAAAATTAATAACAAGAAAGCATCCAATAGGGCGCTACACATATCCTAGGATATTTGTGCCCCCAATATTATTTGGGAAACATCAAAGAAAATGAAGCCGCTTTCAATAAATTCCATTATGAAATGTAAAATTAATAACAAGGAAGCATCCCATAGGGGGAATACACATATCCTAGGATATTTGTGCCCCCAATATTATTTCGGAAACATCAAAGAAATCAAGCCGCTTTCAATATATTCCATTATGAAATGTAAAATTAACACACAAAAGCATTGTAAAAGTGTTGAACATTAGCGCGTTCACTATTCAGTAAATGTATGTGTATAGAATTATTCTTACAGTTCAAAAGATGGGGCACAAGCATGCAATATTCGGAACTTGTTTTTGTTGTTTTTCAGTTGTTTTTTTGGAAGAAATTTTAATACTAATTAATTGATGAAGCAAATAAGTTCGCACTGTAATTTTATTAATATAATGTTTCATTTTATAATTACTCCATTGTGCATATCGACAGCCATCGTAATATATCGTATACATCTGTATAATCCGAACAGCATGTACCCAGCCATTAGATCGGTGCAAATAGTGGATTTGGCTTCTAAAACAATAAAGCATTCATTTATTTAGACAACATCAGTAGAAGAGGACCAACATTTTGTTGTTTTAAAAGAAGAAGAAGAAAAAAATACTAGTCAATGAAAAATATGGCAACATGGTAGGTCAAAGCCCTGATCATGTTATTTCTTATCACTGACATGTGATAAAGATTAGAATATATATAGAGTGTGTTGTTGCATATAAGATAAGTAGTGGAAGGACATAGTTTTTGTTGTTTTTGGGCAGGTCCTGTGGGAAAAGTTGAGCCCTCTCCATTTTTGGTAAACTTGGTAACACCGTAGGTAAAAGTCCAGATCAATGAAAATATGGTAACATGGCAGGTTAAAGTCCAGGTCATTACATGTGATAGTGCGGAGACCATCATGTGATCTTAGTAAAGGATTGAGATGATGTAAGACATGATAGTATAAGATGATGGACTAAATTTGGGGAATAGTGATATCACGATCGAAGATGGTGTGTGGAAATATTGCTATTAGGTTGCTTGAGATATGATCACGTGACCTTATTGAGATGACCAAGTTTTTGTTGTTTTTAGCTGGCAGGTTCTTTGAGCCCTTTTCATGTGAGTTGTAATTTCATTCGTACTTCACCACAGGTTGGGCATATCAAACCGAAGATGGTGTGTGGAAATATTGCTATTAGGTTGCTTGAGATATTATCACGTGACCTTATTGAGATGACCAAGTTTTTGTTGTTTTTAGCTGACAGGTCCATTGAGCCCTTTTCATGTGAGTTATAATTTCATTCGTACTTCACCACAAGTTGGGCATATCAAGCTAGGTTCAGAGAGCATCACGTGATTATAATGAAGGATTGAGATGCTAGTATAAGATTGTGGGCTAAATTTTGGAGAATACTGATATCACAATCGAAGATGGTGTCTGGAATAGGAAATCAGAGTTGCCAAACAAATGTATGAGGAGCAAGTCAGAGTTGTTCGTTATGAAAATAAAGGACCAACTCAGAGTTGCCAACTAAATGGATAAAAAGAAAAGTGAAAGACAGAGTTGCGAATCAAACGTATGAACAGAAAATAGGAAATCAGAGTTGCCAAACAAATGTATGAGGAGCAAGTCAGAGTTGTTAATAAAAACAAACGAGTAAAAAAGAACCAAGTTGGAAACAACATTGAATAAAAACAGAAAAGACCGAACAACTTTAGAAAGGACGAGCACAGTTGGAAAACCAACGATTACAAGTATTTAGAAGAAAGTCAGTTGAAAAAATTGGACGAAGAGAATGAATATGGGTACTTCCTTTCTTTTATTTGGAGAAAAAATGTTCAAATTTTTTCAGTTGGTTTGATACCAACACCAATATTTTTTATTGTCCCAGGTTTTGGTTTTCCTGGTATTAACTTTGAAAATCTTTACTCCTTCTTATAAGATAGAAATACAGTAAATCAATTATGAGAATTTAATATTAACAGAACATTGATTATGAATTCATCGATTGTTTCTTCAATTGATCTCTGCTAGAGTATAAATATATATTTAAATCATTTCTAGATAAAAGAAAAAGAAAAAAACACTTATATTATCTTTAACATTCTTGATGGAATAATATGAAAAGAATTGTGCTGACATCTAGTGAACATTTTCTCATTTTATGAAACACATTTGCAAGGCTTGACAACTTAGCTGGCAACACATTCGGTAAGAATCAGATATTTTCGCATGGCTTGGGAACTTAGTTGGAAACATACCCGCTCACTTATGAGAATTTAATATTAATTAATCATTGATTATGAATTCATCGCTTGTTTCTTTATTTTATGTTTAGTAGAGTAGAAATATATATATTTAAGATCATTTTGGATAAAAGAAAACAAGTATTTTATCTTTTAAAATTTTTCATATGATAATATGAAAAGAATTGTACTGACATCTATTGAACATTTTCTCATTTTATCAGACACATTCGCAAGGCTTGGGAACTTACTTGGAAACGTATGTGGTAAGAATTAGATCTTTTTGCATGGCTTGGCTAAACACATAGAGTAAGAATCAGATCTATTCGCATGGCTTGGCAGTTATATTTCAAGCTAATTGGAAACATTTTTCAGGTAGGAATATATGGTTTCCGGTCGGTGGAATACGAGGAAAACGGAAGTAGTGTGAAAGGAACAAGTGGGAAGCGGAACTAACACAAACGGAACATGCACGAAACAGCGTGAAAGGAAATTAAAGTGATAGGAAGAAGCGTGAAATATAATTAAAGGGACAGGAAATAACCTGAAAATGGAATTAGAGGACAAGAACTAGAGCGACAGGAAGAAATATGAAATGGAATTAAGTATTCATACACCTATTTCATTCATTTCTCATAGCTTCCTTCTATTTCACCTCGTCTGAATGAGCTCCTGCTTTTCATGTTTTAAGATCATTTTGAAGTGATAAGAAGAATTATAGCAGAGTTGATTAATAAAAATATTTATACCTTGACTCCATATGCATCCTCGAACTAATTCTATTCGCATTTTATCACATTCAGGGGAATGTCCTACCTTATCAATTGAATATTAAAGTCACGAGCCTCGGCTCGAAACTTTTACTTTTATGAGCATCAGTTAAGATGACATGCCGTACATTTCCTCTTGTCTATTTGAATTCCACTTTGTTCTGGATGTGTTACAAGTTTATGATATTATGAAAAGAACATGATGTAGACATATCCATCGTCCAAGTGTTTCTATTAGAATTTTATCACATTCAGATGGACATGTCCTACGCTGTTAATTGAAGATTAAAGTCAGACGACTCGGTTCGAAACTTGTATGAACATCAAAGTGAAAACATTTAATAGGTGAACGAATGGATAATCATTGATACTGCCACTTGTTTTATTTTAATAATGTGAAGGAAACTGAGTAGCCAATTGAAACACGTGTTTAAATATTTCTGTCATAAAGAGGTTAATTTCTAGAATGTAATCGCATAATAAGTCTTTCTAACACTTTTCCGTATGCTCACGTATAATCAGGGATGTACCCCTTACATTTAACGTTTTACTCCTATTTGGGTACAATCAATTTACTTATATTCATTTATTTAAAAATTTAATTCTCTTTTGTATGAAAGGAAACTGAGTACCCAATTGAAACACGTGTTTAAGTATTTGTGTTATAAAGAGGTTATTTTCTATAATGTATTCACATAATAAGAGTGTTTTAACACTTTTCCGTATGCTCACGTATAATCAGAACGGATGTAGCCCTCATCACAATACAGGAGAAGATTCTTTACTGTACAGAAAACATATATTTAATTAATATTGAAATTGTATGATGTGAAAACAGATTCGACGCTCATATTGTTAATCAAGTTAATTCTGGAAGAAAATTAATGTTTTATTTTCAGACAATGGTGCTTATTTAATAGCCCAGTTGCATACAGGATTCACTTTGTGCAGATCATAGAAGATTTTTATCGAAGAAACTGATGTTAGTACTAATTATGCATTCACAGGACCCTACTAATTCATTTTATTGCCCTGAAAAGATAATATATCTGATAGATTACATTAGAACATCTCTTGAAACTCACCCACCCCTGATCGATATTACAAAGCTGAGTAGGAAAAGCCAAGTAAATAACACATATATCATATATTAAAAGTAAGTCAGTCCTTTTTTTATTATTATTATTATACACTCTCTGGAACATTCACTTTATATATTTAACTAATTTTTTCTGTGACAAACCTTTTCTGATTGTATAGCATTTCTGTATTATTACAATATTAAACCTTACGGGCCTATAAAACATATTTTATATGGAATATAAACTCTATTATTACCATTTGTTTCCCTTATTTATTAAACATTGGCGACTGGTCCATTACTGGTGCGAACAGTTTACATTAACAGCTACTTTCGCACAATTAGGCGAGATAGATAAACATTTATCCATTCTATGGTATTATATTTGGTCTGATTTCAAAGTCTGCCTTAGAATATAAAAAGAAGAATGTGATGTAAAATGAAAGAGTAAATTGAGTACATGAACACACATTTGTTTGTGAAAAAGTGTGCTCCGACTGCATTTTGTATCACTCTCTGCATTGCGTGCATCCAAATAATCACGTTATAATACATTCACCCACCATATAAGAAAAGTCCTTAATATAAAGAATATAAATACATGGTTTTATTTCTATATTTATCCAGATATATTACATTTTAACAATGACTATTCCTTTAATAATAGATGAGAAAGTGGTACAAGTAACGTAAAAACATTCCGTTTACAATCAGACCGTTTATGATAATTATTTTATAATTTTAACAAGTCTACAGTGTTCATGAGCTGTCGTAATTTAGTCTACCCACCAGATGGCAGGGACAAGCATAAGTTGAATTCAATTAAGCCTGTACGTGAAATTCCTTTTCCTAACAGTAAGCATGGTTTATGAAACAGATGTATAATTCTTTTATACAAGAAAATGAGTTTTTCCTTTATGTATTATTAGAATAATTCGCAGGTTGATACCGTATACAGTAGCTCATGCAAAGTAATATATTAAATTAGCTTTCACAAGTCTTTTAATGTTGTACATATCAGAACTCACAAATATTCGTACCCATGAACTTTGCTTTAGTTTTAAAAACATATTAATTTAATCTGTAATTCTGTTTCTATACAAGAACAAATGACACCGTTTGTTTATATGCTTCAGAACATTAGAAAAGAGGAAAATATCCAATTGAAATTGAAAATAAATTACACTAGCTTTTTCACAATTCCGAGTATAGGGTGTTGAAAACTTCAGAATTTAGCTTAGAGCTGATTTACATATAAGTTCCCGTTCCTTGTTTAGCGTGCGATTTACGTAAGCAGGCAATTCAAACATACGTTTTATTATGTATTCTACGTACTAGATAATAAAGCATATGCTTCAAGCTGCTACACTTCGCCAAGGGAGATTTGCGGGCGTTTTCCCATCTGAAAACTTCGCTCCCCCTCACTAAAATCCTATTCAATTCACTGATAAATGCTTATTTATCGAATTAAAACCACCACTATAAGCGAAAATATGTCAATTGAAGCACTGAACGGAAATATACCACTGCATTCAAACATAATGAAGTTACCTCCCCACTGAAAAAAAACTTACTTGATTCTTTTTAAGAGAATAAAATCTCAAGTAACTATCATCAAAGGTTTGAAAAACACCTAGAAATTATAAACAAGTTTTTTTTAAAAAAAAGAAAGTAAGACATACGGTCTACATTTTCAATTTCATTTATGGCATTTAGGCATCTATGCCTTAGGCCCGGATAAGGAAGGGGAAAGGATTCAGAAATATTTCCATCACGGCCTACGTTGAAGGTGCCATCGCGAAGTAACTATCATCAAAGGTTTGAAAAACAGCTACCAATTACAAACCAGTTTTTTTAAAGAAAGTGAGACATACGGTCTACATTTTCAATTTCATTTTTCACTTTTACACATCTAAGGCTCAGGCCCGGATAAGGAAGGGGAAAGGATTCAGAAAT
>JAGDQP010011084.1:40810-53951 GCA_022664845.1 Lepisma saccharinum
GCAGTATCAATGATTATCCATTCGTTCACCTATTAAATGTTTTCACTTTGATGTTCATACAAGTTTCGAACCGAGTCGTCTGACTTTAATCTTCAATTAACAGCGTAGGGCATGTCCATCTGAATGTGATAAAATTCTAATAGAAACACTTGGACGATGGATATGTCTACATCATGTTCTTTTCATAATATCATAAACTTGTAACACATCCAGAACAAAGTGGAATTCAAATAGACAAGAGGAAATGTACGGCATGTCATCTTAACTGATGCTCATAAAAGTAAAAGTTTCGAGCCGAGGCTCGTGACTTTAATATTCAATTGATAAGGTAGGACATTCCCCTGAATGTGATAAAATGCGAATAGAATTAGTTCGAGGATGCATATGGAGTCAAGGTATAAATATTTTTATTAATCAACTCTGCTATAATTCTTCTTATCACTTCAAAATGATCTTAAAACATGAAAAGCAGGAGCTCATTCAGACGAGGTGAAATAGAAGGAAGCTATGAGAAATGAATGAAATAGGTGTATGAATACTTAATTCCATTTCATATTTCTTCCTGTCGCTCTAGTTCTTGTCCTCTAATTCCATTTTCAGGTTATTTCCTGTCCCTTTAATTATATTTCACGCTTCTTCCTATCACTTTAATTTCCTTTCACGCTGTTTCGTGCATGTTCCGTTTGTGTTAGTTCCGCTTCCCACTTGTTCCTTTCACACTACTTCCGTTTTCCACTTATTCCACCGACCGGAAACCATATATTCCTACCTGAAAAATGTTTCCAATTAGCTTGAAATATAACTGCCAAGCCATGCGAATAGATCTGATTCTTACTCTATGTGTTTAGCCAAGCCATGCAAAAAGATCTAATTCTTACCACATACGTTTCCAAGTAAGTTCCCAAGCCTTGCGAATGTGTCTGATAAAATGAGAAAATGTTCAATAGATGTCAGTACAATTCTTTTCATATTATCATATGAAAAATTTTAAAAGATAAAATGCTTGTTTTCTTTTATCCAAAATGATCTTAAATATATATATTTCTACTCTACTAAACATAAAATAAAGAAACAAGCGATGAATTCATAATCAATGATTAATTAATATTAAATTCTCATAAGTGAGCGGGTATGTTTCCAACTAAGTTCCCAAGCCATGCGAAAATATCTGATTCTTACCGAATGTGTTGCCAGCTAAGTTGTCAAGCCTTGCAAATGTGTTTCATAAAATGAGAAAATGTTCACTAGATGTCAGCACAATTCTTTTCATATTATTCCATCAAGAATGTTAAAGTTAATATAAGTGTTTTTTTTCTTTTTCTTTTATCTAGAAATGATTTAAATATATATTTATACTCTAGCAGAGATCAATTGAAGAAACAATCGATGAATTCATAATCAATGTTCTGGTAACATTAAATTCTCATTATTGATTTACTGTATTTCTATCTTATAAGAAGGAGTAAAGATTTTCAAAGTTAATACCAGGAAAACCAAAACCTGGGACAATAAAAAATATTAGTGTTGGTATCAAACCAACTGAAAAAATTTGAACATTTTTTCCCTAAATAAAAGAAAGAAAGTACCCATATTCATTCTCTTCGTCCCATTTTTTCAACTGACTTTCTTCTCAATACTTGTAATCGTTTGTTTCCAACTGTGCTCGTTCTTTCTAAAGTTGTTCCGTCTTTTCTGTTTTTATTCAATGTTGTTTCCAACTTGATTCTTTTTACTCGTTTGTTTCCAACTGTGGTCGTTCTTTTTACTCGTTTGTTTCCAACTGTGCTCGTCCTTTCTAAAGTTGTTCGGTCTTTTCTGTTTATATTCAATGTTGTTTCCAACTTGGTTCTTTTTTACTCGTTTGTTTTTATTAACAACTCTGACTTGCTCCTCATACATTTGTTTGGCAACTCTGATTTCCTATTTTCTGTTCATACTTTTGATTCGCAACTCTGTCTTTCACTTTACTTTTTATCCATTTAGTTGGCAACTCTTAGTTGGTCCTTTATTTTCATAACGAACAACTCTGACTTGCTCCCCATACATTTTTTTGGCAACTCTGATTTCCTATTCCAGACACCATCTTCGATTGTGATATCAGTATTCTCCAAAATTTAGCCCACAATCTTATACTAGCATCTCAATCCTTCATTATAATCACGTGATGCTCTCTGAACCTAGTTTGATATGACCAACCTGTGGTGAAGTACGAATGAAATTATAACTCACATGAAAAGGGCTCAATGGACCTGTCAGCTAAAAACAACATAAACTTGGTCATCTCAATAAGGCAACGTGATAATATCTCAAGCAACCTAATAGCAATATTTCCACACATCATCTTCGATTTGATATGCCCAACCTGTGGTGAAGTACGAATGAAATTACAACTCACATGAAAAGGGCTCAAAGAACCTGCCAGCTAAAAACAACAAAAACTTGGTCATCTCAATAAGGTCACGTGATAATATCTCAAGCAACCTAATAGCAATATTTCCACATACCATCTTCGATCGTGATATCACTATTCCCCAAATTTAGTCCATCATCTTATACTATCATGTCTTACATCATCTCAATCCTTTACTAAGATCACATGATGGTCTCCGCACTATCACATGTAATGACCTGGACTTTAACCTGCCATGTTACCATATTTTCATTGATCTGGACTTTTACCTACGGTGTTACCAAGTTTACCAAAAATGGAGAGGGCTCAACTTTCCCCACAGGACCTGCCCAAAAACAACAAAAACTATGTCCTTCCACTACTTATCTTATATGCAACAACAACAATCTATATATATTCTAATCTTTATCACATGTCAGTGATAAGAAATAACATGATCAGGGCTTTGACCTGCCATGTTGCCATATTTTTCATTGACTAGTAAAAATTTTTTTTTCTTCTTCCTCCTTTAAAACAACTACAAAATGTTGGTCCTCTTCTACTAACGTCATTTTTATTTTCTTCAACATCGAGGGAATTATTGAGTGATCGCTTCTCTATCTAGAAGTGGAACTGGCAGCAGCAAATCCGTCATCATGCGAGCATTATTTCCTATTTTACCTTCCTATTTGGAATTTAATTTTAGACGACCATTTATCTCTTAGAGGCACGGAATCTACATTACTTCTGTATCCTTCACAATCTGTGGGCCGCGGGCGACCATAGCTCTTCGGAGGTCTGAAACCAGTAGCTCATACTACCTACCCACAATCCGTGGGCCCCGGGCGACTATATCTCTTCGGAGGTCTGGAACCAGTAGCTCATCTTACAGTTCGCAACCTTTGGACCACGGGCGACCGTATCTCCTCGGAGGTCAGAACCAGTAGCTCATATTTCTCCATCTACTTTAAGATGGATCACTCTGGGCGATGAGGATTGGAGCCTGAAGCGCGTAGTCTCTTCTTCTTACCTACCTTTCACGACACCTTGTCTCGTAGACCCAAGCAAGCCCGCTGTGTTGCTGAGGCTGACATCCAAATAGGACTGTTATAGCATCCAATAATGGGTACACATTTCCTAGGATATATTACCCTCCTAAAAATCTAGGAAATATCAAAGGAAATCAAGCCGCTTTCAATACATTATTATATAATTTGTCCCCCTTGAAGTTTCGAAATCCTCAAAGAAATCAAGACGCTTTCTATATAGTTAAATGTGCTCTATTGAACCATTTTGAGTTATTTATAAGATCTTAGGCAACTGTTGCTCAGATCGAATGGGCGATGATTGGATGAATTGATGGAATGAGGAAAGTTGTAGGAAATGGGAGAACCTCGAGAAAACCCACACAGACAATATTTTTCCACCAGAAAACGCATATGGCATGAGCAGGGATCGAACCTACGCTTCTACTCTCTTAAAGTGAGGGCTCTGTCAACTGAGCAACCGCGGCGCTTTAGGACTATTAAATTGACCGCAATGAAACATTCAAGAAGGGGCAGAAAACTTGTAGGATGTTTGTAGCCCCTCTTGAAATTTCAGAAACCTAAAAGATCCCATGCTGCTTTCAACATATTAAATGGGAAATTATTAAATTAACAGCAATGAACACAACTATCATAAGCTACACTGTTATAGATTTTGGGAACTTGTGTTGTTATATACAGTAATCTTTTAGTTAATATTTTTATTGGGAGAAATGCTGAAATTGCAACGATATATTTTTTTGAGTTATTGGATGTCCTTAGTTTTAAATTCCAGTGTGATTTTTCACGTGCACTGCTTTCTTATTTTAATAAAGCATACAATTCTAAGCAAGTGTTTGCTGCCGCCATTCTAAGTACAAATTTTATGAGAAATATGAAATATTCTTAGTAAATGGGGATTCTGATCCCTAATTGACAAATTGATAAGCAACGAAACATGGAAGAAGTCATGGGAGTAACTTTGTTGATGGTTTTGGCGATCGGGGAATGTACCCCCAGTTCTCAGTGGCACATAAACGTGTTTTCAACGTTGATTTTTAGTTTATTTTGTTGATTAACGGTTATCGGTTGAAAAAAAAGTATGTTTAATTTTAAACTATATTTCAAGGATTACGTGCTAACAGCAACGGGTGCTAACTTCCACAATTGAAATTCCATGTTAACTGCCACGATAATCTTATCGCCGATTTATCTTTCATCATCAAAGCACTCATTGTACTAAGTTAGGCCGCCTAGTGTTGCCAGACATTCAGAATTTCATGGTAACGACCACGTAAAACTTCGTCAAGTTCAATAATATAAGAAACAATAATAATACCGTCCTTATTGGACCAGGCGTGCCCCGGCCTCAAGCACCTACTTTACAGTAAATCCTTGTAAAAAAAATCACACAGTGTCAAGAAATGGTTACATTTAAAAACTAAAGCATGACACGTAAAACTTGACATTTTTCAAAAAAGGAATATCTGTCTATATTGGTATAGGCTAGCACATTTTCTCATATTTCGTAAAAAAGACTGAACGTATACTTAAAGTGGACATTTTGCGTAATTATTATGACATCACATTAAATCTTTCCATTCTCCAAGGTGGCTCAGACAGGAACTTGATTTTCTTTTTTCTGTAAAAACCATGTCCTTGCGAAGTCCATTACACTTACACTCGGACGTCGACCCCGAGTATGATACCGCAAAAATACAAACGATATCGTAGCAAAGTGATGATTCTTTTATACCCAGCCACTGCACGGGGAGCAGGATCTAGATGGGTTACAGCTTGGTTGTGAAAGTAAAAGAAAAATCTTGACCTCTCATTGGAGGAACGGTGGTCAAAATCAGCGCACGCAGAAACATTATTGGCGGAACAATTACAATTAAATTTCAATGGTGTATGAAAGGAAGAAATGTACAGTAAATACAAAGAGTCTTCCTGTTTCCTCTGGGCGTCCACAGAACCAAAATATGAGGTATACCGATACTGCAATATTGAATATGGAGATACTTATTGCCAAAAATATATGAATAAATTAATAAAATAAAATAGATATCTCGTACTGGGTATACGAATATCATGTCACCATATCAAGTATGCAACCAGTTCATACCCTGGTTTCAACAGGACCAAGATCTTGGCATTGCGTTCGACAGTAAATTAACCTTTCTTAATAATATTGACTACATCATTTCCAAAATAACGAAAACCCTAGGTCTGATACATAGGTTCACTGATATCACTAACACGCTTGCACTTAGAACGTATTTCCTTAGCTGTGTTTTACCGATTATTGATTATGCCTCTCCTATCTGGTCCGTGGAAAGTGACAGTAATCTCTTAAGGTTGGATAAAATCATGATTTTTTCATACGTATAGTCAATGATAGAGCCCTTACTTATCTCACCTATACAAAACTGATATTCTTCTATCCTTCAACTAAATGACCTCCCTACTCGCCGTAAACTTGCCGATCATAGATTTCTTTAAAACATAATGAATGATATAGTCAGTGCCGTAGCCAGAGGGTGGGCGCTCGGGCATGAACCCTTACGGGATGAAAATTAGTCCTGGTAAGATAGCTGTAATCTATGGGCACATGTTCCCTAATTGCAACATATAGTTTGACCAAGGCTTATCCACACGGCAAACGCATGTTACAGAGTTATCTAATGTATCATTAGAAGTTATGAATGACTACTAAACCTCTCAAACAGATCAAATACACTATTGGGCACAGAGGAGAATAAGGGCACAGAGATACAACTTATCTGTGCTATTGAGCTTGCTCAGAATACCTTGGATATTACCTTTACAAAATTCGGCGAGAATCGTTTATGAAGTTTCCAGTAATGGTACCAGTAATTTGCACGCAGATAAAATCCAAAAGTTATCAGTAGAATCGATTATTTGAGTTGAGAATATGAGCATAGTGCGGCGGGTCATTCGGACACGAGTAACTGTCTGTTGGTCGATAATTCTCTATCCGATCTTGACATTGAACTATCCTAGATTCAAATAGTGAAATCAGTGACAGTTTTAAATTTAGTTTTTTATCGAGGTATTCGGAATGAAAAAATACCAAATGAGACTGTGGAATTTTTGATGCGTTATGTATTTTCCATATCTTCATAATCTTGTCAGTGAACACAAACCACTGCTTGACAAACATCAGGCGAAATGTCTTAAATTGAGTTACCTTGTGCAAAACAATCTTGTAGAATGAGATGCAGACTTCAATTGGTCCATCTGTAGACCTTTATAGTGATGATTTGCAAGAAAGAGTATTGTTTAGGATGAATTTCAAATGTGACAGAACAAGTGGAAAAACTTTCTCTTATGAAGTGTCCTTGTACTGCTGTTTATAGTCTAATACACTGCTCAAAGGAATTGTGTCCTAATGTCAACACTCTATTGGAAAGTCTCATAACATTGCTCATTACAACTCGCGCGCCAGAGCGTTGTTTTTCAATTTTGAGGCACATCACTTCAAATGTTGTACTCGCTCTTCAATAACAGCGGAGAAATTGAATGGTTTGACATATAACTATGCTAATGTAAATGTTGAAGGTATTCTGAATCGAATGGGTAGAGACAAGCGACGTCTGCAAATTTCACTTTATGAAATGCCACTGCTACTAAAGTTTTCCTTTGATCTCAAAATGTTTCCTTATTTTCAGTATTCTGCAAGGCAGTATTCCTGACTTTCAACTATTCATCCGTTGATAGAATTGTTATAAAACGCTTAGTTAAGGTATATTTTTGCGTTCTCCTGAGGGTGATGGTTTACTTATACCTTCGTCAGTACCTACAGAGCGGGAACACGAAAAAAACTAATTAGTAGACATGAATAATAATAATAAAATAATAATAATAATACTATGCTTTCTCCAAAAATTAACTTTGCAAATGCCTTCACTTTATTGAAAAATTTTGCCCAAACGAAACTGTAAAATCCATTCTTTGAATATGGTTTAGACCTATTTGAACGTTTACTTCACGTGATTCTTGGTTACTTCCAGTACATCACTCCCCTCTCAACTCATTCCAAAGCAGGGATTCTGCTAGGATTTTCAGTTTGTTGAGGTGTAAATCCAGAATTAAGGATGATTATGTGAGTTTTGTGAAGTTTCAATTTTTAGCAGTAAAGGTTTTAGAGTTGAGGGTTTGCTCGACGATTTGGAGGGGTGACACCCCCATTGGAGATGTGAGTCTAATCACTACGGCTTTGATTTTACTCGTTTCGCTGAGTGTGTCGTAGAATAAGAGCTGTAAAGCTCACTGATGCCCCTCCCTTTCGAAAATCCTGGCTACTGGTCTGATGGTAGTGTCGGCACAAATAAACTCTCATTGTTTCAGTTATGTGTTCCGACAGCTAACAGAAGGTTTAACGACTATCATCAGAACTCCAAGGTTATCTTTAGAAAAGAGCCTAATTCTGTAAAAAGAACTGTAATTAGAATTCCTAATTACAGTTCCCGCACTTTATCACTCACTGATCAACCCTCCTGACTTTTACCTTCCACAAATTAGTTCTATGAAACTTTGTGAAAGGGACTTATCTTAATATCACATCTATTGTATTTTCTTGTATATACTGTATTTGTCTCTGTTCAGTTATGGTTTTCTGTTTTTTATTTTTAATGCTGTTTTTCTATATTAATTTCTAGTGTAAAATGGCTACCACATTCTCTATATAAATTATGTACTTTAAATAAATAAATAAATATAGTTTTATGGAATTCCAGATTTAGAATGCAATTTGACATCTAATAGAGGAAAAACAATTTTACCGTCATCAACCAAACTTTAATTTCGTACTCTTGGTGTGTGTAACACTTACGAATTAAAGACGTATAAAAACTGTGTTAACGTACATTTCTAGCATTCACATCAACAAATGAAAAAGATATCATCCTTCGGATGTGATAGGCTTAGGCCAATGTTCCCGGTTTAGCCCATGAACGAAAAATGAAAAAGTATCATGTTGAAAAGGTTGAAATACACATTGCTCTTGTTTTCTGGGTTTAACCAGAAATAATCGACCAACGGACTAAATCACGACAGTTTGAAGTAATATTAACGTCAATAATGTTAATCCTAAAGAAATAACAAGTGCTTGAAATGTAACTTACAATAGGTTTGTTTAGACCACTAATTACTAAAGTTAGACTATAATTTGAACAGCAAATAATAATAATAATAATAACTTTCCAAAAATATTTTTTTCATCAGCAATTTTTCAAATACAAAAAGTAAAACATAACTTTGTTTCTGCATGACTAAAAAGAAAAGAATAGGATGCTGTCTCATGCACAGTCACTTTATAAATTCTTTAATTGGCGTGTCCCATGCTTTGATTTTTAGTTATATATATATAACTATATATATACTTTTTAGTATGAATTATTTAAGAAAAATTCGTTTCTGGAAAAAATTTAAAATTATTTTTTCGAGTTATCTTGGAGTTCGAATATTTTCTCTCAAGCTGATAGTTTGTCAACCAAATAAAAATGTGTTCTCCAACGTCCGTCAAACGTAAGGAACATCGTTGCAGGCTAGTATTTATGAGCTTATCCCATAAGAAATGTCGTATTTTTGTACCATGAGGAAAAGAACGATAACTTACCTGGAATACTACTGTTAGTCAGGAAAATAGTCTCCATCGGACTCCACAACACTATGACACCTGTCAATCAATTGTTGAATCCCTCACTGAAAGAAATCACCGGTTTTGGAGGAAAAGAACTGAGTCACTGTTAGTCGCACGTCATACTCATTTTCCAGTGTTTTCCCAGAAAGGTAGTTTTGCAGGCTGCGAAAAAGACAGTAGTCTGTTGGTGCAAGATCTGGTGAAAACGCCAGATGGGGGAGTTTCTCTAAGCCACATTCTTCGATCTTAGCACAGGTCCTTCTTATCTTGTGTGGGCGCGCGTTATCACCGTGAATAAACACACCCTTCCGATTAACCAGAGAAGAACGTTTCTCCAACAATGCAGTCCATATGCGTTCAAGTTTGTGACAATAGACATCCGCATTGATAGTCTGGTTACGTGGCAAGAGCTCCAAATGGATTATCCTATGGATATGCCACCAAACACTCAACAGTTGAAGAGGAAGAAACATAGGCTGCCCGTCACTGCCCCTTCCAAAGATCCATTGGTCCAAAGCAGGATGTAATTTAGCATAAGAATTAACTAACTAACACTATTATGCTCTCAATATTGTAATATTGTATTTATGCGTGCTGATTAAAATAGTTTAGTGCTTTACCTGCATGCTTCTAACGAATATTTATCCTTAATAGAGTTGCAATAAATAAAACCCTTACGAAAATATACATTTTCCAAATTTGAAAAAAAAAACCTTTCTGCAGGCCTACAGGCTGAGGTAGATCTCGAAGTTTTTTTTTTTTTAAATTCAAATCTCGCCTTATATGAGCGCTATCGAGAAACTATTTATTGATTTGTAGATTATTCATCAAGAGCTTTTCTACGATACACCGCAAGACGTGGTTTTAAAAAATTTGAATTTCCTTAGTCACCCCTACTCGTACCCCCACAACCCCTGAATCGTTAGTGTTACCATAAACTTCATAGAAAGTACTATAATTTATGCAGACAAAGTTTCCCTCTAAACTCCAAAGGTATTTTTTTTTCAAATTTCAACCCCTTTCCCCGACCACCGCCTTGGGCCGATTTTGCTCATTAACGAGCTTAGCCGAGCTATTAAGCCGAGAAATAAGCACTCCAGCCCCCGTGAGAGATGCGCTTCCAACATGGGGGTTTGGGGGGGGCGGCTGCGCCTTCTTTTATCGCAGTGAGACACTCTCTGGCGAACTGCGCCTCCATGGTACAAATATACCACCCCCCGGGGCTTTTTTCACCATTTTTTGTGACCTACTTGTCATGGTACACCTTCATACCAAATTTCGTTTGTCTAGCCTTAGTGGTTTAGAAAATGGGTTTTCGGGCGGCCATTTTGGATTAAAGAGGGCGAAGTTTTTAACCTTTTATTATTTTGTCGTGACTTACTCGTGAAGGTACACCTTCAAATAAAATTTCATTTCTCCAGCTCAAACGGTGTCGAAAATGATTTTTTGGGCGACCATTTTGGTTCAAAGATGGCGACTTTCCTAAACGTTTTTAATCTTTTCTTAATCTACTAGTTAAGATACACCTTTATGCCAAATTTGCACCTTGACACCTTTATGCCGTATCTCTAGCTCAAATGGTGTCGAAAATGGATTTTAAGTCCACCATTTTATATCCAAGATGGCGTCTTTGGATACATCATGTAACATTTTCGTAACCTATCAGTGATATTGTACATTCACACTAAATTTCATTTCAGTAGTCTCAGCCGTTTAGGCAGAATATTCTATACAACAATGGGGTCGGCGGTTATTTTGGATCCAAGATGGTGACATTTTGATCATTTTTCAATATTTTCTCAACCTAATCGTCGTACCTTCATACTAAATCTCGTATCTCTAGCTCAAGCCGTGTGGAAAATGGAGTTTTGGAGTACGCCATTTTGTAACCAAGATGGCGTCTCTCGATACATTTTGTAATATTTTCGCAACCTGCTAGTGATGTTGTACATTCATGCCAAATTTCATCTCGCTAGCTCCAGCGGTTTAAGCTCTCTATTCTATACAAAAATATGTTTGGGGGGCATTATTCGAAATCTACCAAAAAAGAAAAATATGGTAGTGATTTAAAGTAAATTTGTAAAGACAAAATTTGCCTTTACAAATTCATCACCGCCAAAGGAGATGAACATTCATCATCCAATCTGTGAAGTGGTATATTCACGCTTCACAAAAGGAAAGAATACAAAAGCAATTCATAGTAAAGTTCGGTAAATGATCTCAATAAATTTTATTTTGGCGTTTTCTTCTTCATCTTAAAATCAGTGCAGTCGACCAAGGTAACCGTGTGAGCTTAAGTGTCAGAAAGCGTCTCCAAAGTAGTGGGTTCGAATCCCGGCTGTGGCATGGATGTTTGGAGATTTTAGAGTTTAATCGAGACGGGTCCAGCCCTTAGTTACTAAAATGGCCCTAAATACAAAATCAGAGGACAACATGTATGTATCTATTTCTTTGAAATCCGTTTCGATGCTAAGCAAATCGTCGCCTAGTGCGCGGAACCTAACAATTTTAGTAACTATTTAATAATTTGATTTATATTTCTTAAAAATATTTAATCACCAGTTTGCGCTTACCTATATTGATTCACATTGTGAACCTGCATAGTAGTAGAGAAAATTTCTAAGTATTTTTGCTTAAATATTTTTGAAAACTGAAGGGTTTCTGATTTCTGTTAGTCACTGCCGTGGCTCAGGCGATAGCGCATCTGACTACGAATCGACAGCTAGGGTTAAAATTCCGGCAAAGAATTTTGGATTTGTGTGGCAATGTGCAATCGAGGCGGAGCCTATTTGAAGAAGCAATAAGATGATATTTTAAAATACTTTAACATCAAGTATTATATGCAATAATATGCAATGTCAAGAAGAATGTAAAATTCGTTGAACGTTTCTTTTAGGCAACCTGAAACATTGTTCTTAAATAAAATAATATAAAGTTCTAGTTTAGTTTGTAGTGTCATTGTAAATTTAAGATATTTCACAAAAAAAAAAAAAAAAAACTTCACCAACCTTGTTCTTGTGCTCATATCGAACAAAAGCTAACAATTTGTATTTCCCTAAATGGTACTTTCATCTAATTGTAGTTTAGCATAGCCATTTCATTTTAGTTTAAGAGTCTAATGGAAATCCAAATTGAGAATAGATAATCATATCGCACCATTAAATTTTTTGTTCAATAATTTTATATATTGAATTTCTTTGGGTTTGTTAACTTAGCTTTCGTGGTAAAAACTATTCAATTTTAAAATTATTTTATAGAAGGACGTCTGAATAGCCTGAATAGTATCTCGAAATAAATTATCGTTATACGTCAAATTATTGCGGCCCTCTTACATGCTTGCTGCAGACCCCAGGTTGAGAAACACTATCCTATTATATGTAGAGCCCCTATCGGGTGCTCCTTGTTATTAATTTAACATTTCATTATGGAATATATTGAAAGCGGCTTGATTTTCTTTGATGCTTCCCAGATTATTTTGAGGGGATACAAATATCCTAGGATATGTCTAAAACCTATTAAATGCTTTCTTGTTATTAATTTTACATTTCATCATGGAATACATTGAAAGCGCCTTGATTTCCTTTGATGTTTCCCAGGCTATTTTGTGGGGTACAAATATCATAGCATACGTGTACCCCGCTATTGGATGCTTTCTTGTTACTAATTTTACATTTCATAATGGAATATATTAAAAGCGCCTTGATATCCTTTGATTTTTTCCAGATTATTTTGGGGGCTACAAATATCATAGTATATGTATACCCAGAATTTGATGTTTTTGTTATTAATTTTATATTATAATGGAATGCATTAAAAGTGGCTTGATTTTCTTTGATGTTTCCCTGATTTTCTTTGGCGGGGGTACAAATATCCTAGGATATGTGTACCCCCCTATTTGAAACTTTCTAGTTATTAATTTTACATTTCATAATGGAATATACTGAAAGCGCCTTCATTTCCTTTGATGTTTCCCAGGTAATTTTGTGGGGTACAAATATCCTAGCATATGTGTAACCCCCTATTGAATGCTTTCTTGTTATTAATTTTACATTTCATAATGAG
>JAGDQP010011085.1:0-53949 GCA_022664845.1 Lepisma saccharinum
CGTCGTCTCGGTCGTTTATATATATATATATATATATATATATATATGAGCTCCTGCGTAGCCTAGTCGGTAGCGCGCTCGACTTCAGTGCGAGCGGTCCCGGGTTCGATTCCCGGTGGGGGCTCAAAAATTTCGGTGTTGACCCAGCATCGTGAGGACAATTGGGGAGCTGCTGTGAATAAAAGACAGTGGCGATCACAGTGAGAGCTTCGGCTCTCCTCTCCCAACCCGTCTGGTCAGCGTGGGAGCAGTAGACCAACTCCTCCCTTCGGGGAGAGGCCTCATCCACTAGTGGATTGCATATGGCTGTGATTTATTATTATTTATTATATATATATATATATATATATATATATATGTTTTTAACGTTCGTTTAATATGTAATTGGGTTTTGATCAAATGACTTAGTTTGCTTGTGTGTGCATGTTTAGAGAGCTAATTATTATTATTATTATTATTATTATTATTTGCAAACTTTCTATATACTCACAAGATGAGAAAGAGAGAAAATCATTGGTCTATTGCAGTACACTGTAAAAAAAAATATGACTGTGTTAATTCAACACTTTTCGGTGTCCGAGAGTGACCACCACTTTTTTGGTGTTAAATCAACACAACAAACGTATGTTGATTTCGGTAATTCAACACAATGGATGTGTTCCTAATGTTGATTTAACACTGTGATAGTGTTAATATGACACCCTCTATTGTGCTGAATCAACATGAACAACACATCCGTTCTATTCAATCACCGAAACCCAACACAGGTTTTGTGTTGATTTAACACACACACACAAAAAAAGTGGTAGTCACTTTGAGACACCGGAAAGTGTTAAATCAACACAGTCGTTTTATTATTTTTTTCCCCAGTGTACTAATGTACCACTTCCTAACTACTGGCACGCAATTATCATCAGAATACATACATTCATTTAAGTACTTTAGAAAACATGTATCATTTGAACATATGGTCAGATAGTTTAGGCAAGAACTCAAGTAAACCAAAGTGTTATTTTCTTTTTCATATTCGTCCCTGAAACCTTGATACATGATCTCCTTGTGTGAAACATCCATATGTTACTTTGATTACATATATACATCCCCCTATAATGTTACATACGTGAAAGACATTGTTTATTTGATTACCATCTGAGATATGAGAGCGTTAAAATGATCGTTTTAAAGCTAGTTAATGAGGTTGTGTGTACACAGAGATTGTTTCTGCATTAGTGAAACACCATTACATGAATATGTGTGTGCATACTGTATGTGCTTGAGGGCGGGGAGGGGATTAGTTAATTGATCGCAATTTATGAATGAATGGAATAGTAAAAAGACCTCGCCATTCCTTGAACAACCTTCTCAGTCATCGGTTTTTTATTTTATTTCCCAATTGACCTCCCAAGTTCTCATTGAAAGAAGGTTATGTATGCTATGACTTGCTCAAGGACGTACCTTTCTCCCTTCCCTTCCCCTCTCCTCCCCTTTCTCTCTTTGTTTATTCTTTTCCTGTATGGATAACCAACAGCAAAGAACGCACAGCAACAAATCGTACGTAGGCGGAAAAAGCTATTTGAATTTGAATTTTTGTTTCTAAGACCTTTAGGCAACTTTGGCTCAGGACGAATGGATGATGATGGCAAAGTTGGTGGAATGAAGAAAGTAGAAGGAAACGGGAGAAGGCACGAAGAAACTAACGCACACTGTGTTTGTCTCCCCACAAAGGTTGGAATCGAACCCCCACGTACTAGAGGTGAGCGCTCTACCACTGAGCCACCGCGGCTCGATTGTACACTCAGGTTCATAGAAAAAAAAGTTTCAATTAGAATTTTTTTCGATGTCCGAAAAATGGACAGTATGGCAACCCTGAGGCACATATCAAAACACATTTCACTCGTTCAAATTTCTGTGATTCACTTCAGTGTTGCCAAGGTCTTCAATTTTTTTGTACAAAAAAAATCCAACAGCTATTTTCTTTGAATTTGACTGTACTTCACTGAAAAAAGTTATTTCCCATCATCAGTGTTCTACCAAAAGCGATAGGTCCTTCAAGATAAGTTTGAACCTCTCTATTCATAATGATCATACGCTTTCTTTCCTTCTTTATGCTACCTTCCTCTTCTGTTTCCAACCGATATTTCGAATAGCGGTGTTTAGTATACAATATCCTAACCAATTTCCCTTTCATCCTTTTCTGTCTCCAGTGGTTCGTATCTGAATTAAAGCTCTTTCATTACACAGCTTTTGACTACATCTGAATCCATTCTCCTTCAATTACATATTTCGAAGGCTTTCATTTTCTTCATCAATCAGTTACGTCATCCGTTCCAAATAACACAATGCTCCTCACAAATGATGACAAAACAATTAACCAGTCCTGTCCTCAGCTCTATCTTCATTGGTCCACAAAAAAAGATTCTTCTGCTATGCTAAAGGTATAGCATCAACATTGTACAAGGTGTTTTAGAATATCTATATCAACAAATTTCAAATGAAGTTATTGCTGCATTTATTAAATCGTGTATTGAATTAGCATACACAAAATGAAAGGTGGAATCGTAGAGATTTTTAAGGTTGCCACTAGAGGTGACTACTTATGTTTATCCCTTTCTTTCTCTTAATTCGCAAAATAATTAAGGAAAAAATTACTTACACTTGAATTCCAATCAATCATTTTAAAACTCCCTACATTTTTTCTTGTTTTACTTATTTTTATGAAAAATGAAACTGTCCAGCGAAAACTGATTGACATCTCATGGAACAAATTACCCTGCATAATCTAATGCTATATTTTTTACTTTTAATTTTAATGACGTTATATTCCTTGTATACTATTTTTAATTTTAAAGTTAAAATTGGTTCAATTGAGTTTTTAAACTTACACGTTTTTAGGAGGCTTTCACACGAACGAGTTTTCTGCGTCAACGAAAACGGACTTCCTCGGCTTAAGAGATAGTACACACAGAAACAAATGAGAGTACTCGAGCTGGACGGAAGCGGAGAACTATCGTCACTGCTGCTTTATTTTCTGTTAGCGAAGTTTCTCAGCTTAAAGCAGGGACGTATTTTAAGAGAAGGATCCGGACTCCAAGCAAAATTCATAAATAGTGGAATTAGTATAATTTTAGAATATATACTTAATAAAGTTTCCATACTAAGACATAGTATAGTTTTCATACTTTGGACCGACGGAAATCCCCTCCCAAAACCAATTTCTAGATAAGTGCATGATTCAAAGGCGTAGACTATATTTCAACTATAGCCTACTACACAAATAAGGCGAGTTTTTTTTTTTTTTACATCTGTGAGAGGAATTTAAAAAAAAATAGAAACGATAGGTTCTATAGTGTGTTCCTTGCTCTAGACCTGTCAGATTTGAATGGGTGAAGGAAAATAGTTTGGGGTGCGTGGTCAGCGAGAAAAAAAACCGTCCTGTGTGAAATTAGAGAATATTTCAGTGGCGGAGAAAGTTCTTCTATTCTCGTGGCTAAAATCGCTTATGTAAACATCCTATAATTTTTTCCGACAATTTTAACGACAAGGTAGAAACTGAATCAATCCCGTATTACTCATTGGCGTTGTTTATAGATACCACAGTTCAAAATTCTGCTCGTCGTAGCCATCCTGATAGGTTTCACCAGGCTCCCTTGGGTCCACTAGGTGAAGAATACCAAAATCGTAATATGGAAACTACACAAATAAGTCTATTAACAAAGGCTAAGGATGTACTAAAATGGAGTTGAATAGCGACACGTACTATATAAATCACGGTTCGCTTATCATTTGATTATCCGGTGTAAAGCATTGCCATAACAACGAACCTGTTTTATTACACAAGTATTCATTGTATCGAATAGAATTGAAACTTCGTAAGTATGGATTTAGACACGGAACATTCCTTTATCTGTGTGAGTGGTAATTTATTTTGATTTTCCTGAAAATTAAAAGATTTTCTTTTCTTTTTACGTACACTCTCTCTGTTGATAAATATTTTTTTTTCCTAATACGAATTAGAAATATTTTTTTCCTACTGCATGACAAGCCCTAATATCTAGGAATCCATTATAGGACATCGATAATCTATTACTGAGGTCATAGTAATGACATTTGTATTGATTATTTCATGCCTATTTGCTTATTCATTCAGTCTTTACTTCTTGCTTTATATATTATTTATCATTTTATTCTTATCACTGTTTATGGTGTGCTTATCGCTACACAGATAAAGTGTTGCCAACTCAGTCATTTTTTCCTAACTCCAGGAATTTTAAATAGTATGACAAAATTATATTTTCTATTAGGCTATTATTATTATTATTATTAACAAGGGGTTAAAGAAGAAGAAGAAGAATTTTCTTGGCAAGTTCGATGAACAAAGAATTGAGGAAGAGATTAATCAAATGTGTTGTATGGAGCAGAAACGTGAAATCGACGAAAGAGTAAAGAAAGGAAATTGGAAGCGTTTGAAATGTGGATATGAAAAAGAATGAAAAAAAATCTGCTGGATATAAAAGAGAAGAAAGGAGGAAGTGCTGAAGAGAGTAGGAGAAAGATGACCAATTCTGGAGACAATAAAGAAGAAAAAACTGGTTAGAACATTGGTTGAGGTTGAGGATGCACTTGAAGGAAAGCGAGGAAGAGGAAGAAAACGAATCCAAAACCTTGGCAATATTAAGGAAGATAAATCTTATGTTCGGATAGAAAGGAAATTGCTAGATCTGGATGAATGGAAAGGGCTTAGCTTTCCTTGAAGTATCTGCCGCTTTCGGCAGAACACTCATGGTTATGATGTCTGTTAAAAATATTTCCAGGCTACAGTCTAGAAAGTGTTATTTATCTACTGATGGCAACACTGCAGTCCGAAAAATTTACTGTACTTATTTTTAGCGTTTATAATAGTTTTTTTTCAGTTCTTTAATTTTCACTATCTCTATACTTGTTATTTTGTGTCCGTTTCTTTTCTGTTTTCGTGCTTTCAATTATTTTCTGTCCTCATTTTCACTGAGTCTGTCATTATTACCTTCATTCAGACTTTCGTTTTCTAATTTAAAAAAAAATGCTTCACAATCTTGTCAATCTTGTGTGTTTGCTATTATTTTTCCTTTCAAAGATATAAAGTCACCGAATATGAGATCATCTCCTAATATGAGACCACCTTCTAATATGAGACCCTCTCCTAATATGAGACCCCGAGCTTACTGCGTAGTTGTTGTGATTATGAAGAATACCTGATGAAGAAAAAAGCAGTTTTGTGTGCTGATTCTGTAAGAGCTTTCTATGAGGTGGCCTTGATACTCCTTTTGTATGTAGGCCTACAGGTAAGTTATAATTATTATTCGATGGAATGTCAGTAATACAAACAATGACAAACCTGCGTTCTAAGATTGCTGTTCCAGATTATAATGGCGGGCACTGAAGCACCTAATATGCGTTCCTAGGTAGGGTCCTACAGATATTAGGGCTCTTCCCACTATGTCAGACTCGAAGACACACGAATACGAGAAACTTTGTCAAACTGGGAATGCAGAAATTATTACCTCGCCACCTTATAAAGAGCGATTAACTTTCAGCCTTCAGCGTCGATAGGTTCTGTGCTTACGTTGTTGCCGATGGGCACACGAACATTGCGGAGTTACAGATTTCCGTTTCATCTTCCCATTGTGTCAAAAAAATCAAAGTAATTTGAATACGGAGTCATATTTGGATACGAAATGTATGAGATCTCATATTAGGCGCCATGTTCTTTTCATTACAATATTTTGTATGATTTTGGTTTCGTTCGAAAAAACTACATATAATATTTTATATACACATGTGCCGTTTATATATTTAACAAATCAATTTATAACAATTACATTTACAAGTTGTTCGTTCCATTATCTTTCTTTTCCTTTCCGTATATAAATTTATTATATTTCATTTTAGGTCTGTACTTTTCTTCTCCCCCTTTTTGCTTATTTATGGATAGAAAATATGGTGGTCGGAAATGCCGTTGTGTTCAAACACACCACCTTTCCCCTAACAGTAAGAACTTAATCCGCCCACTTTTGTATAAATTACACGTTGTTGCCGCCCTTTTAACTTTCATTTTGACGCAGAAGTCATTGTGCGTGCATATATTTAAATCTTCTGTTATGTGTGTATATGTCTTCCCGTATTTTATGTTGATACTTCCTAGGTGTCGCTATAATTCTTAATAGTTTCCGGACCTTATTTCTTTTCACTTTGTTGCTCCCAAAGCAAACGGGTACTAGACTTATTAATGACAACACGGTCAAAGCAAAAGATAAAAAAAAAAAAGAAAATGGATTTCAATTAAGCACAGGAAGGAGTTATAGAAAAGCTGTTATTAAAACTCTGTGTTACATGAGGGAAATACTCGTAGATTTTTTTTTTTTTTTCGAAATAATGAGACGTATCAGGGTCTTTCTGGACCTGAATGAATCTTAATTAGTATGAATGGTAGGTTAACAGTACCGGCTCAGAAAGGCATAATTACTGCGCAGCTAATAGGTTATCAATATTTACTTCTGTGACGTATTTTATGAATCGGCAAAAGCGTTAACAGAAATGAAGTTGAACCTTTCTAGTTCGTCTCACGCACACACATATTGATCGAACGTTGAAAATAAAGTCCTGTTTACAATACCATAAGTTCCCTGTCATTTATTTATGAACGAAATCGTGACCTTTTAATATTCTTTAGTAGAGACTTTATATTTGCCCTTTGTCCGTCTGTCCGCAATTTTAGAGGTACGAAGACCGGTGAGGTGTCGTTGAAAAGGTCTCAGCAAGGTGAGGTCAAAGTCGTCCGAACCATCTTAATTGGTGGAGTTGGCATTAAACATTAGTCGACACGACAGACAAAAACTGTGGGTTTCCCCGTCTCGTCACCCCAGTTGTTAGTGTTGCCAACATACTTGCTTTAAAATGTATTTTTTGACCACCAAATTTGACTGATAAACATTATTGAAACCAATTGAAAAATATTGTGAGTATCCCCAGCGCCAAGAACCACAGTTGTAGTGATGCCAACCAGTGTCCACAAAAGTATATTTTATGATCTACAGGAATAGAAAAGTGGTGTAGATGTCGTTGAAAAGGTCTTGACTATTCTAACTCAGAGCCACCGGAACAGCCTTGAGCAGACGCCGCAATTGTTTGCATAGCCAATCGATTCAAAAATTCAATATTTTCTCAGCCTGTAACGTGGTTGGCTCCTCAATTAAAGCAAGCAGAGAATCTGACTTGAGATTTGAAACAGCAACCACAATTTGATGACGATAGAACAGCCTTCTTTATGGTATTTTGTGAAGCTTGGACATTTGATTTGTAAACGCCTCAAAGAGTTCAAGGAACACGACACCAACAGTGCATAAGAGCTAGGGACTCTGTTTCACTGTGTTAACCAAGCAGAGTTTCTCATCCACGTAAATTTTGAGAACTGGCTGAGGTCATTTCGGTCCCAAAGCCTCTAATCATTCGCTGTACTAGATGAGACTCGCTCATTCTTTTATTTATTTTTTTAATAAGTGAAAAACTGTTTACTTGGCACTGTAAATCAGAGTCCTTGACTCTTCCGCACTGTTGGCGTAGTGTTCCTTGAACAGGGGCCCATGCTAATCTTCTCTATATGGTTGCAAATGTTAGTATATGTACCGCCGACGACCAATAACTTGCGTCCAACCATTCATCGACCGCAAGATATTGGTGACCGGTATTCCTGATATTGCTATGTTCGCTCGGCTCTCAAGCAGTCTCTGTGTCTAATCTCCTCATGATGATGTGTGAAATTCCATATCAGTCAGTCAGTTCCATTACATATGTTAGTAACAATTGCCAGAGGTCGAAATAATGAGAGTATTTACATTCCAATCAATTGGTTGTATACAAAATTCAACAATGGAACCAAGTTACAGAAACAATATTCTGCGATATTTAGGGAGGTCGCGTGCCACTGTTTGCAAAGCCCTCTCTTCTTTCTTTTGGCAACTGATTTGGAAGAAGGGAAGATGTCCTCTTTTACGTTTTTCAGAAGAAAAAAATAACAAGAAAAAAAAAAAGTTAATATTTGAAGAAACCTCGTATATATATACCTGCTGCTCGTTTTTCACGAACGGCAGGTCGTCTTCAGTGTATAAAGACGTACAAAAACGATACCATTTACTGTCAACAAGTGGGCTACTCTTGTGACAAATTTGAGGATTTTCACCTTTTTTTTTCCTTGTTGGAAGAAGACTTTTCCATTTTGCGGTTAAAACTCCTTAATTCAACGGTACAAAGACCCTGTGTCTGTACAATGTTTGCGTTCTCAGGTAGAAAGTGGTTTTGAAACATGACTGGACTTCTTTTGTACACATTCAACGACCATACAACACTTCCACCAAAAAAAAAAAAAAAAAAAAAAAGACAATTTTTCGACTCAAAAAGGGTCTCCTATATACAATACTTGTTAGGTTATCAAGTGGTTCTATTTCTTCAGAGTGGCGCAGGACACGTGTCGATCTATTTCTCTTTTCACAACTTTTGGAAATGCCTGTTGTAGTGGGTTTATGAGTGGGCACTTTTATTTAAGTACAAAGACATAATATAGGAAATGATTTCGCTATTATATCTGTCCCATTGATCCACAAAAAAAAAGGCGAGAAAATCCGAAATTCTTTTGCGGAAAGGTTTGTATTCGTTGAAAAACTAGCCCATTTTAACATTATATTTGTAGAAGTCTTCCTTTTTTTTCCTAGTAGTTGGTGTTGTATTGAGTTTTTTTTTTTTCACTATGAGTAATCATTTGGGGATGTTTTGTCTGGTCACATAAAGGGAAAACAGATTATACATGAAATCATGTTATTCTTACTTTTTTTTTTTTTTTTAGAAAGCGTTCCCGTCAAAACCCAGTCTAGACTGCACGCCGTGTTTCGAGTAGGTCACTAGGCTTCAGACTTCTTTGCCCAAAGGGCTCAGAGTGGTAGATGTGTTGTTCTTTTTTTTTTTAATTTCCCTTTTACCGCAGACAGGTATCTACACCAGACAGTGCCCAAAGGCCCTTTTCCTTTCGTTGTTCTGAGTTTTTTTTCTCTTCCTTTTAAATATATGTGAGTGGAAATGGTTAGGTTTTTATGTGCAAAATGATTGGTGAGGGTGGATTATAGACATCTAAAAGAGGGGGGTGGGTGGGTGAGAATCGTCTGGGTGCTTCCAAACATTCGGCTTTTAAAAGAAAGGGAAAGTTAGTTCCAAAAGGAATTCCTTCATCCCGATATAAGAGGGTGTCTTATATCAAAAGGTGGGAAGAACAGGGTTACTGTAAACCTTTTCTTCTTATAGTCTCCATGCTAACCTGAACATTTTTGCTATATCCTAGCCTCAGGAAAGACATACAATTTGTCCAAGAGGAAATTTATAGTCTCCAGTTGCTTCTGTTTTTATCAACATTAGCAGAATCTTATCATGAGAATTTTTGTTTTAAATTTAAAACAAAAAAGAATACCCTACTTCCAGACAATCCAATATTTACTGGTGATTACGTTACATTTGATTGCTGTTAAGTACTGTTGGATTTATTTATGGTATTAGGACCCTTTTCTGATGCCAATTCACTTCTGCATATGTAGCTTCATTCACCTATATCATTATTACACTTTTAACTTATTCAGTTTCTATTAATGTAATTGCTTAATGATTTCTTTTAGCTTACACTGTTTCGATTCATGTAATTGAATCCTAACTAACTAACTAACTAACTCTATGGCTTATGGAACTCGCAAGTTCATCGCCGCAGTAACAAACGTTCGCCATTGGATTCTATCCTGGGCAGTATCAAGCCAGTTTTCATCACGAACACCTACTTCTCGAAGATCTCTTCTAATGCAATGTTAAAATGAACTAAGGAAAAGTAATCTTTTTTCTTCCTTTTCTCCTTTAATCTATGCAAGAGAGTACGCTCCCTCAAACTACGTTAAAATAAACTTATACTCTATTAAAATATATGCTTACCTTAGAATCGTTAATTGATTAATGGTAGTATGGAATTTGGTTGATTCTTCCGCGGAAGAAGCTCAAATAAGCCATCACTAATATTAATGTATCTTGGTTCGTGAGATTGTTTATATTTTAATTTTTTTTTTACTATTAATGGTTTAAAGAAATACAATTTATTTGAATTTATTTAAGACCTTTAGTTTAGGCATTACTATAAAGGCTCAGGCCGGAATGGGATGGGGGGAGATAATGTTGAAAGGTAGTCGGCCACAAGACCTAGTTTGTAGGTACCATTCCAGCATTTGCCTGATATGACTGAGGAAATGACTCATTGGGAATGGGTGGTCGCTGGAATCGTTCCCAGGACTTTCCAATTGCTAAGTTAACGCTCTACCAACTGAGCTACGGCCTCTAGGTGCAAAAAAAAAGTTGTTTCACACAACTTAATTCGCATATGATGTGAGTCATTCACTATCTAAGTGATCAGCCGATTAAAGTAATCTGGTCAAGTCGCAGTCGATACAAATGAAACGTTACATGGTCATTTACGCTCAAAGATGAAAAACAATTCTTTCTTTCTTGCAAAAAAAAGAAGAAGAAGAAGAAAGAAAACCAAAGCAAAGTAATCTTCCTTGTTAAAAACTTTTGTAACACCCTGTGCCATTATCAAAGCTAGTGCGTATGTGAATGCTTAGCATATATAAGTAGATAGTGGCTTGCTTGCTTTTTTTTCTACTGGCCGTGAAAGAAACCTTGTGGCTTTTAAGGTGTGGGCATCTATCTGTCTATGTGCACGTGTGCATTGTACCTGACTAGGCGTGATATCTTGACAAGGACTTAAAAGAAGCTGACGTAAAGAATTCTGTATATTATGCGATAGGAAACAAAACAGTATATACAGGGTGTTTCAAAAATGACGTATCAGAAATAATTCTTTATTCATGTTAATTATACTCGACGGCATAGATGAAGAGCTTTCTCAGTCTCAGCTAGCAGGTGAAGACAATCTCAGCTAGCAGTCTCAGCTAGCAAGTGATACCTATTGTTAGGTCTGGATTTCTTAAAAGCCTAACTTACGAAATAAAGCCTTATACGGAAGAAAGGAAGGAGCGGTGGGCGAGGGAAGAGAGAAATTAAGAAAAAATAAAAATTGAATAAAGGAAAGAAAAATTCTGTAAACTGTTAAGTTTTAAAAAATCCAGCCGAGATTCCAACCCAGAACCTATTGAAAGGTAACGTAACATGGCCTGCTTTTATATATTTAACGAGCTCCAAATCACGTATTCTGCCACGATTTTCAGTTTAAGGGTGTGTAAAGTCAAAGTTAGTAGAGTTTTGCAATCGGTTTCTAACAGTAAAAATTTAAAAGTTACGGGGGGAGGGGTATGTTCGCCAATTTATGGAGAGGCGACACGGGCTGACTGACACCTTCCCATTGGGGAGTTAGGATGGGAGAATACCTGTTCCAAATACAACTAAGAGACCAATTTTGTACACGAAATATTTAACAGCGACAAAGGAAAAGGTTTGGGAAGCAAAGGAAAGAACCCTATCCTTATTCAAGGTGTGTCCCAGCATTTGCCTGGTGCGACCAAGAGAAAGTAGGGAGCTCATTTAGGATGGGCACACCTCTGGGCGCTAATGACATCATTTTCAGTTATACCATAACTGAGAAACATAACCGGTATGATGTCATTTACGGAAATTGTAACCGCTTTGTCCAAAACAGGCACGCAACCAAAGAAGAATTGAAGGAACCGCCCAATAAAAGTTTTTCTCTACGTCTCACCACATAAGAAAAACTACTTTTATGTGTGCAAATGTGAGGTCAAATGATTATATCGTGACCTGTAGAGTCCTCTATTTTTTTTGTGGCACCCTCTATAGCTTGTGATGAATTTATGCTTACAAAATAGATCTAAATTAAAATGGAATTTGTAGATTATTCTGTTTGCTCGTAACCAGGGATTCTGCCAGTCCCCTTCCCTCAATGGGGAGAACGTCACCCAAATTCTCGAACCTCCTCTCCAAACTTTAGACGTTTTACGGTTACAATTCGATAGAACTCTGCTAATTTCCCCAATTTCAGCTTTACACCCCCAAAGATGAAAATCCTGGCTTAATCTCTGTCCGTAATTCTTGTGTGAATAACTGATGTACTACGGGAAAGGCGCGAAACTCTACTGCTACTGGTGTTTCATGTATAACACGTCTTTCTCCTACCATATATTTTTTTCTTGTAACTTGAAAGTAGGGATTGCTGTTGGTAGAATGTTGTTCTGAGGTCGCTATCACTGGACAGCAATAGATGTCTCCTTGACTACTTTCATAACTTCTTTCTTTATACGATTTCTTTGTCTTCAAGTTTTTTTTTTTTTTATTATTTCTTTTTCACCTTTGGAATGCCGTGTGTTTGAGGAGTTCCAAGATGACTACCAATGCTAGTGGGAAGGTCAACGTCGGCCTTGAATAGCTTGGGCGTATCCTTTTTTCTTTACTTTGCATTTTCAACCAACTCTCCAAACACCGTTGTTGTGTTGATGTCGAGGACCTATTAAACTATCTTTCTCTCAAGTCAAAATCGTTTTCTTTTCTTCTTCTTACTTTGCATAACCGCTCTGTGATAGAAGTTTCTTTCTCTGGCCTCCATTATTATTTTAAGCGCCAATGCTCTATTTGATTACAGTGCTACCTGGTAGGCCTATGTATGTAAGAGTTCCTGATCTGAATACAGACATTTTGAAAATAGTCTTATATTTCAAAGGAGAAATGTAGCTCTTTTTTTTATATTAAAGTCAGTTTAAAACAACACTCTCAAAGTCTAGGTGGCAGCACTGTCTCTAATGTACTATGCATGGATTTCCAATGCTGCTCCTACAAATTCAAGTCTAGAGAGTTCAAACTTTTAAAGAGGAAAGTTCATATCCAATTCAAGAGTTCCATTCCTGCCGATCTTTTTAAAATTTTATTTTTGGTTCATTGTTGAAAGTTTTATTGTTATTGGATTGAATAGGTACAACAATCAAGCGATTTCAACAATGAATAAAAAAGAAAATTAAAAATTGGCACGGATAGAACTCTTGAAATGGTTATGAACTTTCTTCCCTGAAAATTTGAACTCCCTAGGTTTGAATTTGTAGGATCAGTATTGGAATTTCGTACAACAAAAACATATATTACAGACATGCATATGGATGTAGTGTTGCCGTCTATCGCTTGAGATCGTTCCTTTATGCTAACCTTAATGTTTGTCATATCTTTTAGTGTAGGAAATTGAAGAGTAATGAACGTTCATATTTCTTGTATGTTGAGGATAGTTCTTAGGACATCATACTAGACAAAGGGCACATTTCTCGGTGAAGAATTCTGCCGACTGTTTCTTTTGAACCAATTGGTTACAGTGTTGTGGACACTGTCATAAGTTCCTTTATTTCACGAAAAGGTGACGGCCCACACGAAGCTCATCGATTATTAAACTCCTGTTTTGTCGAATGTGTGGATGAACAGCATCTTTTAATTCCTCGGTGACAATGAATGTATTTATTTTGCTTTATTAAACGAACATTTTCTGCCTTCGTTGAATAATCCGATACCATTGCTGTACATGCCGGCCGGGTGGCCGAGCGGTCTGCAGCGGTAGGCCATCGGCTCGAAGGTCCCTGGTTCGAGTCCCTACAGGGGCATGGGTATGGATTTTAACAGCTAAAGACGAATCCTGACGGGTCGAAGTCCAAAGTAAATAAAGATACCTTTTCTGCACATATTTGCTTCATTCATTACCCCTTCTCCATAGAATTCAACTAGATATTGAAGTTCAGAACTCAATCAGTGTAGGAATATTATTCCGGAAGTCGCCATCAGTTTTCACTCATGTGCGTGTCGTGAAGTATTACTGCACAAAAAGCGCTGATAAGCAGCAACTGGGCAATTTGCCGGCTTGGTGTAGTGATTAAAGAATCGAATAGGTAATCGAGTAATCCGGGTTCAATTCCAGGCTGTGATAATTTTTAAAACTTTTTTCTCAAAGAAAAATAACTATTTTTTTTAAAATAAATACGGATTTTGACATTTTGCATACTTCACTGCCATTTGCTAAAGTCAGGTTAGCTTTTTTTCATCCACTTGCACGCGGTTAGTTCACAGCAACGCCAATAGGTGGCTCTGCAATTCAAAAGCGATGACAACTTCCGGAGTATATTCATACACTGGTCGAGTCGTATAAAGTTCAGCTGGACAAATATCTTTTGCATTTAAAAAAGACGCATCGTTGATCGCAATTCGCAAATTGGCTGAACTTGACGCTCGACATAGTTAATGAAATGCTACTTTGAGAAGTTATGTCAGATGTACTGAAGAGCTCCGAGCTGACTGTAGGGTCACACACAATGTGGTTGTACGACGAAACCGTGACGTGAAAATCGAGACTACAAAATTCAGCGAAGGGTAAAACAACAACGCACAAAGACAGCGACGAGTGAAAATAAAAAGAAGCAAAGCATAGACACAATGACAGCAAAAATAGCGACGCGCAAATACAGTAAGAGACAAACACCACGTAGCACAAAAACAGTGACTCCAAAAACCGCGATACAAAAAAACAGCCACTGACAAAACAGCGACATTGATAAACCGCGACGACCAAATAATGACTCAAAAACTACGACAAAACCGCGACTACAAAACCCGTGATAAACCGCGACGACCAAATAATGACTCAAAAACTACGACAAAACAGCGATTCCGAAAACAGCGATGCACAAAAACAGCTACAGATAAAACAGCGACATTGATAAACTACGACGATCAAACTGACTCGAAAACTACGACGACAAAATGGCGACAGGCAAAAACACCGATATAGAAAATCAGAAATGTCAAAACAGCGACAGACAAAAGTTGTTCTTCAGTTGAAAGCATAGACTTATGTTATTAGTATAACCTATACAAACGATATATACATTGTTTTAGAAGTGAGCCTCGTATTTTAAATAATGTAACCATTAAAAATGTTATTTTGGTCACTATTCGAAATTGGTATCCATTCTATCATTGTGTAAACTCTGAATGTTCTATGATAAGCGGTGTACCCGTCGTTGTATCTATGGGCTTTTCCTATCTTAATGGAAAATCATCTTAATACATTATCAATACGAATAGTGGTCTTCTAGTGACCAAACCATCTTTGGTACTCATTTTGACCTAAATACATCCATTCATGCTAAACCGATCGAAACAAATGCATTAAAATTACTTACAAATCGCCTTCTGTACTAACGTATGTTCTTTTGCTTAATGAATCATATAAAGTGACCTTCAATACTCGTGTTACTATCTCATTGATACGATGCTATTCCCGTTCACCTACATACATACATGTCTTCTTCTTCTTTCCTTATAAGTATTTATGTTCAAGCTATTCATTATTTTACGCCGGTTGAAGTTACATATGCCCATAGGCAAAAATCTCTCTTTCGCTAAACTTCTTTGCAGGGTTGGAAAATGTTTATTAATTATTGCAATGACAAAATATAAGTTTTATTTCATTCTGTGCGCTAAAATTCGATTGATTCATTGATGGTACCCTTCTGAAGAAAGTAAGAGTGCTGAAAGGTCGTATTACAACAAGAATAAAGCTGAAAGGCTATATATTTATCATGTTCGAACATCATTCTAACGTTTTTCTCTATTGTTTTGACAACAACTAATTATATCAATAGCTTTCTACACTGTTTGTTGATTGTAGAAAAGACAGGAAGGGTCCATGGCTTTAAATCAAGGTACAATCTCGGAATTTATGCTGTGTGACTGCGGCAAAACCAGGGTTGTTTTAGTTCTCGGCGGCCCCAATCGCTGTGTTATCCTTCTTCAATTTCCACTCTGAGACTTTTAAACTTACTCTAATACGGAAAGGCAAACGAGTTGAAAAAAAAATATGACCATCACATACAGGGGGGTTTCAAATTGAAGAGTCAAAATTTTAAATGTGATTACTCACAACACCACCACAAATAACAACAACAACAAAAAAGAAATCCATATGGGTTAATCAAAATCAGCTTTGATTTCTAGATAGATGGGATCAAAATTCGAACTTAAAACTCGACTCGGTACAAAGGTTAACAAAATAAATATTTGTCTATAATGATATATTAAAGTAAAATGTAACCTTTCGCGGTAGATTTTTTTATCAGTAGGGTAGATATTAGACGTTAAAATGTGATGTCATCACAGGGTGACAACGTTACTAATCTGATCTTTCGTATTTCTTCAAATGGCCCTTCGTCGGGTTTTCTTTCTTTCTTTTTGATATTTTTGATATTTTTGGTGTTTTCTAGGGATGGATGATAAGTATCATCTACGGAATACAGAATACAGTGGTGCCAACTTGTGAACAATATACGAAATTGAACGCTATTATTTGAAAACCGTTTCACCTCATACGTCGTTATTTTCTAGAGAAGATAATAGTTGACCGGTCTGAAATCATAGCGAACTAAGAGCCAATTTTGAAAGAGAGAGAGAGAGAAAGAAAGAAATATAGTGTGTGTAGTGTGTGTGTAGTGTGTGTGTGTGTGTGTGTGTGTGAGAGAGAGAGAGAGAGAGAGAGAGAGAGAGTTACAGTTTGATTAATTGTTCACTATTTCATGCTACTAACTACAGTAACTAACTCTATGGCTTATGGAACTCAAAAGTTCATCGTTGCAGTAACAAACGTTCGCCATTGGATTTTATTCTGGGCAATATCAAGCCAGTTTTCATCACGAACACCTACTTCTCGAAGATATGCTACGCAAAAGTTATATCGAAAGAGAGTGAATTTTGTTATGGCAGAGTGGCAACACTTATTTCAGACATACTGAACTACTCACCAGTTAAGATGGTGAATAATACCGTAAAATTATTGATAATTTTTGTATCTAATGAAACTGATGGGACGTTTTACCATGTTTCCTCATCAGATCATGGTAGGTAATTGTTAGTTTTAACAAAAAAAAAAAAAAAAAAAATCGATTCATTTAATAAAAAACAGCTAATGCTGAGTGATATCTACGTCACCAAACAGAAACAAATTTCAAACAAAATATTTGATTTAGCTGTAAGTGTTGCCAACGTGAAGATAAGTAAAACTCATTCTGACAATTTCTTAACAGTGTCGTCACTATTACACATAACAGCCCGCCTGTCTCATAGTTGAATAGGACTCAGAATTTGAAGTTGAACAGTTTACGTTAATGTCTGTAAAAGATGGTACTTATTTAGTACCGTAATATAATTTTAGGCCCCCTCTGCAAGAAACTTTTTTAGAGCCTTTGTCCTATAACCTTCGAGCAGCATTTCCCACATGCAATTTCAGCAATTTCTTGACGCATATGGAAACCACACACCAATATTTACACCTCGAACAATGCACAGCTCACAACAGACTGTGCAGAACAGTGTTGCCAAATCCTAAAAAGAAAATTGTGTCTAGAAAACGTGAAAATTACGGTCCAGGCATGAAAAGTCTCTTCGTATTACCAACTCCGAGAAAGTTTTGAAATCGAACTTTGAGACGACTTCTCTTGTCATGTTCGCTGTGTTTGTCATTAACTATTTTCTTTTTCATAGATTTATGAGTTACCTGTAGGGCCCGTATAGAACGGGGTCTCGCGGGATTGTAGTTACGCCCCTGCTACGATTGTAGTTCACTAGGGTTGAACATGTGGTTCGTGATAGTTTAACACATTGAGCTTATTCACAGATAAAAATAAGTATTTCCTGTCTTTATAAAGACGGATATTCTATATTTTATATTCTAAAATTAATGAAAAATAAATTTTGCTACGTGACAAAATGAAATAATCAAGGCTATATTATTTGCTAAAAGCATTTAGGAATATATCCAATGAACTATAATGAACGAAGCAATTTTCTCTCACATGGAACATCAATCCATAATAAACTGAGTGTTTACGTTCCAGAAAAAAAACAACAACCATTAATTGTCTACAATTGACTCCTCAAATGTTAAAAGGATCTAGGTCAAAAATCCTATTTTTCAGTACAGGAGAAAACCATTAAAATTATTATAGTTTTCTATCAAACAAAGTGAATTTTGGGGATCATATTTTTTTTAGGTTATATAATAAGTAAAAAATATGACCTCCCAAAATAAATTTTGTGTGTTAAAAGCACATAATAATGCTAATAGTTTTCTTCTAAACCGAAAAATAAGGATTTTTGACTTAGATCCTTTTAACATTGGAAGATTCAATTGTTGGCATTTTTTTTTGGGGGGGGGGGGAATTTTCCATGTCACTTTTGTTCTCTATCGTTTACTAGTCCAGAAATAACGATTTGTTGCTCAAAAGATGGCGGTTGTGTTCAGTCTGCGCTCTAAGTTATCGCTCCTTCTTATCTTTAAATTTAATTTCCTTCAGACTACTAATGTCAGATGTTCTTACATACAGTCACTGAATTAATGTATCTTCAGTCTAAGCGACAGACTGTGTTGAAAAAAAGACAATGTTTAACGTGAGACCCACAGGAACTGTTCACCGGAAGCTCCTTAAAAACTAGCAACCCACCAAACATTGCTGTAATGCGTGTTACTGACGTTCCAGGAGAATAAAAAACAAGCTCTATTTTGCTATTTTTGTTATCATTATTCATTATTATCAGTGTTTTGCTGGAAGTGGTAGGTCCTTCAAAGCAAGCTAAACCTTCTCCATCCATCCTAATCTCTCGTCTCCCTTTTTGTTACAGATTGCGATTTCTTATCCTTAATACTGTCAAGGGGCTCAATTCGACTTCTTTCTCTTCCTCCTTTTCTCCTCAACTATACCATCAATCGCATCCCTCAGTATACAATATCTGCTCAGTGGATGTCCCAAATAGTTTCTTTCATCTCTTCTTTATTGTTTCCAGCAGTAGCGCCCCTGGGATGCGCGGGGTCTCGGGTAAAGGTGTTTCGTGGTCCCCTCTTAATAGAGAACTTTATTTTCTGTCTATGTTACGGCGTATTCCCCAATGTGCGGGGCCCGGGGCATGGGCCTCGCCTGCCCTATCATAAGGGCGGCATAGATTTCCAATATTGTTTGTCTGTCACCTATAATTCTTCAAGATTTCTTCGTTACTAATCTTCTGTATCCTGTTCAGTGATTATGCCAGACCTCCCCCTGTGGCGGGGTGTCGCCTCCCCAAATTCTCGAGCTCACCTCCAACTAAAATTCTTTTGAGGTCAAAAATCGATAGAAATCGTGCAAAACTCTACTTACACCCTTCCAATTTTGTCTTTACATCCCCCAAACTGAAAATCCTCGCGGAATCCCTGATCCAACTGATTTTTTTCCCTATTCTTCTCCATATCAACATTTCAAACGCTTCCAATTTTCTTTCTTCACGCATACGTAGGGTCCAGGTTTCTAGTACGACCCCTAAAATACACACAAAGGGGCATCATAACGATAAATATATCAGTTGGATTTCCTTCTAAAAGACGCTACAGGACGGTAGTCTCGGAGAAAACAAATATAACATTTTTCGTTTTTTATTTTTTTGTTGTACTGGAAAGTTTTCTTTCAATTTTATAGTGAATGATTGACGTACATAATACACAGGCAAGACATTCCCCCCGTGAAAGTTCGCTACTAGATAACGCAGGAGTCAACAACAAAAAGGGAGTCAACTCAGTACGTCGTGTTAAATGAAAACCTCATTTTGTTCAGTCAGTCTGCACGTCACCATTTGAATAATACTGATCTAACACAGAAGCCGATTAAACAAGACTCTGTATTGCGCTTCATCTCTCTTTTCTAGTGTGTGATCAGCCTTAGAGGGTGATTTTTGATGTTTGATCAAACTGTTTTCTACTTTCCAGTTCAAACTACCTACAGTAAAACTATAGCCTGAATTTTCAAATGCTGATAGCTAAACCGAATGAAAAGTACTTTTAACAGTCATCAGATTACAAACAGCCCTCGTATAAATCTAGGCCGCTGAAGTCAACTCTGAAATTAGTTTCCCTCCGTCTACCTGATTTTTTAAAATCGTTAGTTACACACAGACAGACGGACAAAACGTAATTAAAATAGGGTCAATTTTTTAAGTCCCTTAAAATGAAGCCAATTTTATTCAAACTTGTTGAAGATCACTGCGAAAACAAATTGTAAAAAATCAGTGAATACCATGGTCATACTGACAAGGGAACTCTGCAACTTTCCCACCTCGAATCGCTCCCAAATTTCCACCAAGCATGCGGTGTAGCATAGACGGAAGCTTTTGGTTTGCAAATTGTCGGAAGATACATTATGAGCTACATATGTGTCTCGATATCTGACGTAAAGAGACACAAAAAACGCCGGAATGCATGCAACCCGGATATCACTGAGGCCGGAATGCACACCCACAAACAGTATACTTCGTGACAGAGGTGGAAGTGGAAATGGAGAAGTTCATAATGGGCTAAAGTCATGTACAGAAAAGCAGGTGAAATGGGAATTACAAACATAGGTGACCTACCAAGTGTGTGTACTGTATTGCCAGGCAAGGACGCAGGAAAAGATAATAGCGAGTGTATATGCACTGATATAAGTCTATTCGAGGATAGCGTAAATCCAAAACATCGTGAGTGAAGCAGAGATGCACATCGCACCAGAAACGTACTATAATGGCGTCGCTCTCACACAAAATATTGTCACATGCAGACTGAATGTTGACATTGATCTCCAACACATTATTGAAAGAAATCTTGTGCTCTTACGACAAGTAGCCAGTTGTCTCCCACGCGTAAGGCAGCAAAGGTTAGTATTTAGTAGCTCAGTGGTAGAGTGTCGGTGTAGCATTCAGGAGGACCTGGGTTCGATCCCAGTAGCCGACCATCCAGGCTGACTACTTTCCAGAGTTTTCCTCAGTCATACAGGCAAATGCCGGGATGGCACTTTCACATACGCTCCGGACGACACCTTCCCGAATCCTTTCTCCTCCCCTATTCCGTCTTCAGTCTTTGATGCCTAAAGGCCATAAATAAAAATTTAAAAAAAGGATAGTATTTAGGTGGGCTGAGCTGATTGTAAATAAGATTGCGGAGTTTGAGAATAAATCTTCTTCATGCAGATTCGGTGCATGCTCTTCGTTTCTGACGTACTCTTCAAACCGTCGGGCAAATAACTTCTACTACATTAAGAAATACACATCAAGTTGGTGACAGTATTGTCTGGATTTTGGTGGAATTACTTTCACTTGCAGATCAACATAATCAGACAACGCTTGTGTTGGCAAGCTGCTGTCGGTCTGCCCGGACCATGAATTTAGAAGCAGGGATGGTCCGCGTAGCAACACGCGCCTCGCTATATACCCAGAAGGTACCTTCTATAAGGTCTCGAATGTGTGAGGTTTTCTATGCTATGCAACCTGCATTGCGGGAGTGGCGATTGGGTTGCATTCATTCTGGCGCTTTTCATGTCTTTACCCTAGATATCGACACTCATATGCGGTTCTGAATGCATGTTCCGACAATTTGCGAAGCAAAAGCTTCCGTATGTGTTCTATCTGTGCTACACCGCATGCTTGGTGAAAATTCTGGGCGATTCAAGGTGGGAAAGTGGCAGAGTTCCCTTATGAGTACTATCTTCACATACCTATAATACTTCCATCTGTGGGTGAGTCGTAACGCTCACTAACTTGTAATCAAGGTGTTTCAGGTTCGATTCCCGATGACGACACAACCCAGCAAGCCAGGCGACGCCGGTATTTGGTCGGCGAAAGACAGGCCGACGGGCAGGAAGACGTCGGGTTTTGAAAAATCCCGACAAGGAGCCGACGTCGCCGGGCGGGATTTTGTCCCTATGCCGGCAAGTCGGAGGACCGATGGCGGGCCAGAAAATGTCCCGACGATCAAACATCACTTGTGGGTCTGCGCCGACATTCCTGCAACTATTCCAAGACTACTAGTCCGGGTCCCAATCTTGGTCGGCATTTGACGTACTGGGAATGAAGTGGTTCGGAGTCGACCTTAAACTGTAGGTCCTGTCCTTAGGACGTTACTTCTATCCGCAGGGTGGCAATGACAAACCACTGTCGGGTCACCTTGCCCCATACCTTTGGGTGAGGACCTGCCTTCGGGCAGAACACCCATCATCTACATCATAAAGCTTCAACAAATGATGCTTTACAAATAATGTCAATAAAACTACATTATCACAGGTCAAGATTTTATCCCCTCTTTCCACCCTACCCTTCTCTCGTACCCAGTAATAATTAGGCAGATCACACTAAGATTTCTCTCTTTTACTTGGCTGCTATCAGCTCAATTAATCTTTGTTTCTATTCAAAATAAACCTACAAAGATTATTCAAGTATTTTTTTTTTTTCAAGGATAATATTGTCATAAAACAGTTTCCTACCCTGTTCCATTGTTTGAAGCGCCATGACCTCCATAATGAATTTATATGATGCTGGTTCCTCAATTCGCTTGTTCTTTTAGGAGAGTCGTTTTGGCGTCCGTCCCCCTAGCCTCTTTTACCTATGCTGGTGGTGTTGACCTTGGGGCTTTAGTCAAGGACATACCTGTAGCAAAAGTTATCGAATCACTTTTAATGCGTACAGACTGCGGAAGTATTTTTCATACTGCCAAGCCCATTAAAAACTCTACAAATAGACACACTAAACAACATTACATTATGCGTACATATGTTCGAATGGAATGCGTATGTTCCTGGTAGTTTACGTTGAGAACAAACAGCTGTACTAAGAAACTTACGAAAAGTTCCAAAATATCAAACTCTTGACATAAAATGTGGTTTGTAGTAAAGAAATTCTTTGAATAATAATAAATATACTAAATTCATTAGTTATTCACAATTTTCCATACTGAAGAGGAAATATAATGATGATGATAATGAAGTGTTCTTGGTTACCAAAATATAGACATAATTTGATCCAATAACTTCACCGGTTAATATCCGACAACAAATCAAGATGTGAATTAATACGCCTTTGAGATACATGAACTCCATGGTACATTAAATAATATATTTCTTGATAAATTATAGTAAAATTACGTTCTAATGTGTTTTTTTTTTTACCAATGTGGTATATATCGGAAGTTAACCCTATGATATAAGCGTGTTTACAGTGTTTCCAACTTGATACAAATTGATATTTTTTTAAAAAATAAAAAAAAGTTTGTAGGATATTTTGTATACCCTGATGAAGGCAATCATCATATGTGAAACACACAACTCATTGAAGCAAATTGTAAATACTATATGAGATTGATCTTTGAAACTTCATTTTGAATATTTCGCCGAGTATATTATTCATAGTTAGCAACATTGTATTCTATGTTTCACATATAATGTTTATCATTACTACGGGACTTCAAACTATCCAGTAAACCTACGTAGTGCTATTTGAAGAAAAAATATATCAGGTTGGCAATTCTGCTAATTTGATGACACCACATTTTTAACTTTCAAAGTTTGACCATATTAGTTCAAATTAATTTCCAAAATCATAATTTTTACTAGAGCAAAATGTGTAGTTTGTGCTTCAAGTTGGAAACCCTACATCTTAAAAATTAAGAGCAGTTCGAAAAAAATGAGAAAGACAGCTTTTATTTCTTCTTTTTTGGTGTCGGAAATTAGCCCTGTTTTATACATAATTTTGCGCAAACTCTTCTTCTCTTATTATAATAAATGAATGTACTACGCAATGAATGTATTCCTGCTTGACACTTGCGCCATCTATCCTAATTAGAGAGGAGAGATTATGCGCCATATATCGTATGTGCAAATTTCCAGAATGACCGCAAACTGCATACAACACTAGTTCTGACAAAAAACTAGCTCAGATGCACCTTGATGTATACTTATTTTAGGCTCCCCTACAGTAAAACATGTCCTTTGAGAATATACACAACGCTTATGAAAACACAAGCAATTCACTTGTGTCGTAGATGCACAATGTTGATGATAAGTTTCAGTGGCCACCTTCTATCAACACAGGACGAGTCTGCCATTAATGGATTCACTTGTCCTTCACTCGCAACTTATCAGTCCAATGCCATTCCCTCTTTCCAGGACCCGCACAATCTTTCCTACCGCGCAAACTCTCCCGGCTTTGCGATACTCTGAAAAACAGTATTGGTCCTGATACTGTCTTCCGTTAATTTCGACATCTGACCTGGACATGGTAGGAGACAGGGAAAGTTGGCAATCCCAGCATGTGCCCAGTGTGACTGAGGAAAACTCTTTGGAAAAACCTCAGTCAGGATGTACGCCCACTGGGATCGTTCCTTTCGATTATTAAACCAACGCACTACCAGCTAAGCTACGGCCGTTTGGCTTAATAATATGTTACGTTATATACGATCAAACGCTTTTGTAAGGTCCATAAAATCTGCAATTAAATCACGATTTGTTTTCGATTTCTTTGCATATTTTTTTTCTTTGTTTGTTTGTACATTGCATCAGTCATATACTAGTGCACGATGTATTATTATTACTCACAAACGTCTTGATGCATTGCATATTTCTAAGTTAGCCAAAAGTTTCGTCAGATTTTTTTCGAGCGCAAGAAGATGTGAAATGAGGACTCTACATTAATTTCGAGAGCTAGTGATATACGTCTCTCTCTCTCTCTCTCTTTCTGTGTGTGTGTGTGTGTGTGTCTGACAGAAAGAGAGCGGGACTAAGAGGGACAGAGAAGCCATGCAAGAAAGAACTTTCTCAATTTTAGGAAGGGGGATCTCCGTAAGAAAGATTCTCCGGGATTAGAGTCGCTGTACTCCTCATGAATAACTCTCTCCGTATAATCAATCACTCAACAATGAAGGCCGATTGCAATAATTTATGGAAGAAGGCTACTCATCCCCCCCAATTCAACTATCCTCCACCCCTCCTCTTGGCGCTCTCCTAAATCTCCGCCCTGGTTCCGATTAGGAAGACTTCCTCTAACCAACATGTTCTTTTTTTTTTTCAACTTAAATTCTTGAGTGAACTATGTACGTGTGTGTATCTGTAGTTTGTGTGTGTGCGTGGGTATTTTTTGTGATACACAAAGAAAGCGAATCTCACTTTCTGTCTCGCTTCATATATACTTTTTAAAAAAATCTAATCAGCCGCGTTATCCGTTTATTCGATACTTGGGAGCTGATCCATCTTAGTTCCAGTGATTGGTTTTCTGCTGAAGAGGAAAATAATCACATCTTCCTGGCTCCCTCTTAAGTTAAAGTTACCTTAATTTGTTATGAAGTCACGAAAAGGATGTGGCTATTCACTACTTATTGTTTTCTTTAACAAATAAATGTATATCGCCTCCAGAAGATAATCTTTTATATATAACCCTTAAATATATGTCACACAAAATGGTTATATTTTGTAGATGTATACATTCAGATCCAAGATTTTAACAACGTATTGTATATAAATCTCAACCATACTTATCCTAAGTAAATAGTTTTGCATCTTCTTAAAGTGTTGTACTTTATTTGCTGAAATCAGAATTAGCACATCATTATCAAGCACAATATCACTTTAGTGTCATTAAAAATTTTTAGAGTCAACGTTTCAAATTTTTTTATCTCGGAGCGGCAGTTGTGTAATAACTTATAGTCGTATTTTCTAAAGAACGTACCTGTATATCTGGTAGCCACGCCCACAAACGCACAGAAGTGACACCTTATGGCATATACGTCGTATATGCGGTTGCCAAATTTCACTTCTTCATCTGGTTGCGTTCAAGATATTCATAGTAGTCCCTACTCGAACGTAAGGTGACTTAGAGAAGTGTATATTAATTTATGGGCTGCGCTCACCACATACGGAAGGAAGAGAGAGAGATGATTCATGGCAAATCGTATCCTCCCTCCACTTTAACGCTACTCAAGCCCCTTGGCCCCACTACCCATACTCTCGAAACCGCGACTATAGAAACTATATGCGGGTATATACACACTTGGAAAAGATATAGAGATATGTCCTATGTTCATAAACGTCTACGGTTTTCTTGCTAATCTTGAGAAGCTTTTTAAGATTCCTCGCTAGATAGTTCTGAACTGCTTAAAGATCCCTCTAAATTTAAGCCCTGCAATTGGTGCAACAGTGAACGAAAGCTTATATAATACACCAGTTTGTAAGCTATTGCATCAATCACAGAGTTATAATTTAGCGGGAACTTTAAGAAACGAAGACCTCAGAGACATCTAACGAGTAACTGATAAAGATTTTTCAGAATTGAAGAAATTTGGAAGCTTATGAATATAGGACACATATCTTATCTTTTTTCTTTGTGATATGAACAAGAATAAATGTAAATTTGATACGTGCTTCTCTAATTCTTGAAGCATAGTTTTATTTGGTCTTATTCCCTTTGAGAGGAGAAAAAAAAATGGATGTAAATATATATTTAAAAAAAAAACGGGTCTCCGCATAATACAGAATATGAAAATAAACCCATTGATCTGTCCCTGCAGATTTCCAATATTTTACCTCATACAACAGTAGTGAGATTGTTGGAACAAACTCTTTAAACAATGATAAAATCATTCTCATATTTATTGTTTGATATATCTTTTCTTTCCTTCAGGAATTATAAGATTTAATTGACAAGTTCCTTCTGCTTCGAATTCCTACCATTCACAAGTTATTAAAGTCTGGAAATGTTGGGAGCATAAAGAAGTAACACACGTTTCATTAATGTCATTTAGCATTAGGTTGAAGTAGATATTACAGATTTTGGAACAGAGAAAATATACAGCGTTCAATGCGATGTAAAATTGTAAACAACCACTTTTGAATTCAGGTTTCTCGACTTTTCATTTCTTTCTTGTCATTCCAGCGCTTTCTTCACGACTTATCATAGTTACTTTAAGTATAGTGACCACCACTATCATTTTGCGTACTCTCATTGGTCAAAATCAGACTTGGCCTCAACTTAGCGCTAACTAGAAGCTTAGCGGTCGATTGTAGAACTGACCCTAAGTTGTTTGTCAGACGAAGTGGACTTGACTCTGTTCCTTCCCTAAGCCACCTAGTAGATATTTATCAGAGTGTTCCAAAACACTTCACGAGATTCCTGACATGAAAATAAGAAAAACGCAAAAGTATAGACCCTGCACAGACCATTAAGGGTGCACCAGGACTTCCTTTCGGCGTTATAAGCTGCCGAAAACGTTGGAAAATGAAGTTCAGAACTTGATATTTCCAATACCATTAACAGTGAAACTGAGGTGGCATGATACTGTCAAAGTCTTCAAAAATCCACGTTCCACTGTGGAATGGATACCAAAGGGATTCCACAAATGATGTTGGGGATTCATAGACATTCCCTGGACAAAATGTACATCGAAAGTGAGTGAATAAGTCTTTCCGTATGAGTAAAGATGATAGTCTCTGTACCCGATAACTGGGCAATGAATGTCTTTTTACCTAGTAACAAATACACCAAGCGTTCGTTGAAATGTATGTAAATTGTTACGCAACCACGTATGCGTTTATAAAAGCGTTCCGCAAAGAAAATCTGAGCGAGCTATCCGCTTGCCGCAAACAAATTATTATTACTTGCTGGAAGGTAGTCCTTTTCATGCTTATTTCGACCCATATTTACTTCAGAGAATTTCTGGGAATCCTCCTATACTTCCTGTGGGAAATCACTTGTACAGTATTGCAACATTTTTGGATAGAGCCGGTTTGAAGTCTTTGGTGGTACCATGCCGCTCCAGTTCGGGTTACATGCGTAGGACCAACATGGCGTTGAAGTGTGGCACCGGCGTTGGACCAACACGGCGTTCGACCAACACAGGATTTTGCCCGGGGTGTTGGTCGTACGCCGGTTCTTGCTGCTTGAGAGGCTGTTGGTCGTACGAAGTGTTGGTCCAACGCCGCATCCCCACCTCCCCTTCAGTTCTACTATTAATAGTATTGGAAATATCAAGTTCTAGAGTTCATTTTCTCCACAGTTCTCGAAATGAAGTATTAGTGCACCCTCCATGGTCCATTCTTGTTTTTCTTATATCATGTTAGGAATCTCGTGAGGTGTTTTTTGTTAGTGTTATTTTGCAACACCCTGTATATATTTTTTTTCAAAATGTGGATGGCATATGTTACGTGGAACGTTCAAGAATGACATATATTGTATCAACGATTTACAGAGATAGAGTTTCATCAAATAGAAAAGCCTAAGAAACACATTTCTTTTTATTTTAAAAACTCAAAAGTAGTTTCATTTTATCTTTTCAAAACCTATGACGTAATGCCAATTTTGTAAACTATATGCTGTTGGTTTGTATTTTTCTTTATTTCTTAGAAAGTAATTATATATTATATTCCCTTTTATGTATAAACATAAATAGAAATGGGATTTTATAGTGCTGATATAACGATATATATTTTTTCTGATTCACAGAAAATAGTTATATCGAGGTTCGACTGTATTAGAGTTCTTTTATCTTACCAATTGACTTTTATCAGAAGCTCCAGCACGTATACACCAGTGAGTAATTTTCTTTTTGTTCGTTTTACCTGGCTGTACGTGGTCTTGAAAATCTGAATAAACGCCGTTACCGTTACAACGAGCATACTTGTTCCTGTTTAGTTTAAAAAAAATATAGTATTTCTTTTGATTTCTTTATTCCTTCTCTATACCTCAGTGTTACGTGAAGTTCCACCACGTATCTTAACATGCAGTTTTTTTTTCTTTTTTTGCCTGGATATGATGGAGTCTGCAATCGGTTTTCATGGAAGCAAGATGCTGGGAATAGGTTAAGATTAAAATAAATAAAAAAAAAACAAGAAGAGAAAAGAAGAAAGAGCTTCTCTTTGGAATGCCTAAAAAATTGTTTGAATGTCGTGATTGTTGTGACCTTGAAACCAGTCTCTCTCTCCCTCCCCTTCCTCTCTCTTTCTCTCTCTCTCTCGGAAGATATCAAGGCAAAGAACAACACAAATAGCCCTTCCCAATTCTTTTTTTTCTCCTGCAATCAGAGTTGCCATCTAGTATTAAATTTTCCTACAGTATTGTCATTTTCGTATTGAATATAACATTATTATCAGATGCATCATACATTTACAGCATCGCACTCTCTGAATGTCTTGTAATCAAGAGTTCTCGCATTCGATTCCCGGTGGGGGGACAAGTGGTTCGGAGCTGCTCACGTTAAACTGTAGGTCCCGTCCTTAGGACGTCAAATTTATCAGATGGAAGACAAAGAAAACCACCATCGGTTTTCCTTGCTCACGGACCTGCCTTCCGACAGAACACCCATCATCATTATCACTTTCAAACGATTACATTTTACTTGGGGCCCAGAGATTTATATTTCACCGTCGTTTTTTTCTCTATTAATCTGTTCCCTGCCAAGAACTCAGAGGTAAAGAACCGCTCCTCTAAACCCAACCCTGGGTTCGCCACTGCCTATGAAAAATTGAGAGTACAAAATTCCAATTTTGTACTCCCAATTCAGAGGTACAGTGTAGGGTCGAGACCTGCTATAGACTACTATGGCTAAGGCTTTGAAGAATTCCACTCAGTTTCACGAGGCGAATGGAACTCAGACTAAAGTTCTGGGCGCCAGCTTTGGCATGTCCATCCCTTGAAAAGAGTTCTTGCAGAAGGACATCATCCCTTCAATTTGTGACATATTTAGGCCAACGTTGCCACTTTAGCTTATAACTATAAATGAAATACTAATAGTGTACTCAGAATTGAAGTACCAAACAGTTGACAATGAAGTGAAAGTTATTAGACTGTATTTCAATACAGTAAAACCTCGTTATGCAGTACCTCGATGCGCAGCGGAATCAGCTATATTAGTTCCATCATGTTCTTCGGTATTTTATAGATCTTATTTCGAGGTTCAGATTCCTTTAATTCACACAGCGAAGTTTTGATTCCAACTTCTTAATCATGTTGTCTAATTTCGTATTTCCAAACTCTTTTATTCCCGGATGGTGAATATAAGTATTGCATACTGTACTGTATTTTCATAAAGTTCTAAATACCGCTAAATCAACAATATATCTTTTACGATTATTGTACAGTACCGTACAGTATTTGATTTGCATTATTATTATTATTATTATTATTATTATTATTATTATTATTATTATTATTATTATTATTATTATTAATAATAATAATAATAATAATAATATTTCGGCGCTATTAAGATATATACTCCTTTACTCTACATCGCGGTTAGGTTATAAGGTTACGTGCTCCTCGCATACCGTGTTTCCCAATAGCACATCGATGTTTACCGATATGAATAACGTATGATTTGCGATTTCGATCGATGTTCGAACGATAAACAATTATGACGATATTACCGATATCGGAAATTGATGCCGATCGTTACCAGAGATCGGTATTAATCACTATTGGATCCACTGAAAGAATTTACTATTTTATTATATGGAATTACGCATATTTTTACCGTAGTTTTAGAAAACAAAATACGATCTTGATTACATCCTGTCTTTATTCCACTTTACTTCTGTCTTGATGTACAGATGAAAAATTTTCGCACTTGTGTGCGGTTGGATTTAAACCCGCTGGAACCTTATGATTTGTAGTTCGTCGTATTATCCATTATGCTACGAAGGCTTCCATCGAGAAGTATATAGCGATTATACACTTCATCAACTCAGACACGTAATGTGGTGACATACGGTATTTTAATTACAACATGACGTCAAAGAGTGAGCGCGTAGAAGATATCTAACACCTGCTATGTTTCCATTACATAGACATTTTCAAACACACACGACACATTTCCGAACGATGTCGGGTAATAGAGATGGAGCTAGGCCCCCCCTATGGAACCCCTCTCAGGACAAAATGAAACTAATATTCGCAGAGACTTTCAAACTTCCCTGATTTACAGTAGAGATGTTAACACAAGAAAGAAAGTGATTCCAAGGGTCAAAATCCAATATGGCCGCCAGCCGAAACATACATTTTTTAAAACCATATCTGTGTTAGTTATTTTGTTTTTTTTAGAAAAAAAATTAACAGCAATGGAATTATGAAACAAACCTTGTTTTATTTGGCAAATAACAATTAGCTAATAATATTGCTATACGTATATTGGTCTACATAAGAAACTACAATGTGTCAGAAAATGGTGTCATACATGCTTTAAACGAAATGCATGAGCAATTAAACATGAGTATCAGAAAAAAAAAACCTGAGATTTTCTGAGTTTCTCCAGACAAGTGCTGTTACGGTCAAAGGCGCTGGTCGTTATCTTCCCTCTCCTTACCCCAGAAATTTGGTCACCGAGGAACATTATTACTCAAAGAAGTGACAGGTTTAAGCTTAAGATGATAATAAACGACCAGAAATGACGATTAAAAATTAAATGACCATTTCAGAATTAGACCAGTCCAACAAGATCCTAAGAAAACATAAGCTGACGATTTTCAATAGTTTTCACTACGACATTTTTACAAGCAATAGTTGGCAACTTTGTTTCTACATTCCTATACTCTTTGATTTTAATATTTTCTTCCTTTTTTTTTATTTTCTGTTCGGAACTCCTCTCACGATTTTGGCTGTTCTTCATTTATATGTACATTTCCTCTCCTTCCTTTCTTTCCCCCCCCTCTATCGTTAACCCTCACTCCCCCTTCTGCTGCGTCAGGTTCTTCTTACCTTTCATTTCTTGTATGCAATGAAGTCATACTTGTCCTACCGCTATGTAAAACTACTTTACAGTGGTCAGTACGTTAAGTACAGACTGATAAATACGAAAGCTTGTCTGTACAGAGGTACTGACTGATTGTATAATAATCAACAATGAATGGATTGTTCTTTGTTGCTACTGAAAGTATTTTGTTCTGAGCTTTGATTGTCCGCTACTGGGTTTGTCTTAAAATGGCCACAGAATGGTGTAGAATAAAATTCCTGCTAAGCGAAAGAACACGTTTTGCCATCAAGCATACTGTGGCGTGCTGTCCTGTGTAAATGATATAAAACCAACATACATACTTGATCAAACCAGCGAACAAAAAAAATCACCTTTAATCACCGTCAGAATAAACTGAATTTTGTCGTCGCGTTAAGTTCCTAGGGCACAGAAATCTTTCAAACAAAAAATATTCATATCGAAGTGCATGGTCATGCTTCTGAGTAAAAATGTCCTTCACTAAACACAGAAGGAATAAAAAAAAAAAAGGCGCTTCGTTTATAGCTGTGACAAGCAAGTTCGATAGTTCCTGCTGCCGGCAGTAGAGACTGAGTTTTCCCAAATTTTAATTCAGTTTCAGCCGGTTTGATACCCAAGCAGAGACTATCTTTTCCTTCTCTGCCAATGGAAAAGTGTACACCGAGTTACGTCATCCCCCAAACTTGTGGCGGGATTATAACTGTCTGTCTGACCCATTAATGTAATGTACAGTATAAGTCGATGTAAGTTAGGCGTCACTAGAGATATAACAACATTTGCATTCAACCTCTGTGCTCTATCCTACGTACTTGTGTAGAGCTGTTTAATTAGCGATTACCAACAACTTCACGTTCTTCATTTGGTATTAAATATTTTGTTTTAAACTTCGTAACCCTACTGGGACTATGCTTATACTTATGGATCTGTGCCCTCTCTCGAGTACATTGTGAAGCAGAGGTGTTGAATTGAACGTTGCGAGGTCCATCTTAGCCCTCATCTGCCCTCACTCTCGCGACATCTGGGTGAGGTTAATTTTCGCGAGGGATCAAGGTTGAGTGATGTTAAAATAGGAAATTTTTCATGAGGGGGAAGTTAGGTGAGGGACATTTCTCACAAGGGCGAAGTTGAGTGAGGGCTAGGTTGAAGTTCTATCCCGAGGGTGAAGTTGAGTGAGGGCTAGGTTGAAGTTCTATCGCGAGGACGAAGTTGAGTGAGGACTAGGTTGAAGTTCTATCCCGAGGGCAAAGTTGAATGATTGATAGGTTGAAGTTTTATCGCGAGGGCGAGGTTGAGTGAGGGCTAGGTTGAAGTTCTATCGCGAGGGCGAAGTTGAGTGAGGACTAGGTTGAAGTTCTATTGTGAGGGTGAAGTTGAGTGAGAACTAGGTTGAAGTTCTATCGCGAGAGCGAGGTTGAGTGACAGCTAGGTTGAAGTTCTATCGCGAGGGCTAGGTTGAAGTTCTATCGCGAGGGCGAAGTTGAGTGAGGACTAGGTTGAAGTTCTATCGCGAGGGTGAAGTTGAGTGAGGGCTAGGTTGAAGTTCTATCGCGAGAGCGAGGTTGAGTGACAGCTAGGTTGAAGTTCTATCGCGAGGGTGAAGTTGAGTGAGGGCTAGGTTGAAGTTCTATCGCGAGGGCGAAGTTGAGAGAGAACTAGGTTGAAGTTTTATCGTGATTCCAAGATTGAGTAAGAGAGAGACTGAAGTCCCATCGTGAGGGCGAGGGTGATATAAGGTGGATCAAACGTTTGAAGTGAACGACTTTCACTGTTGCTTCGTATTAGTCCTCTAAAAAAATATCTTCACACTTTTCTGTATTTATTGGAAAATATTTGATTCTTTTTCCATCTCTTGAATACAGACGAAAAACGTGTAGATATATACGCACGTACAAAACACAAACAAGAAATACTGAACAAATGTACCTCCTTTCTTATTAGCTTGTATTGCCTTCGTAGGAGAGAAGGGTCTGGAGATTGACGCACTGATACCAGACACGCACAACTAATAATGTATTTCTTTCCGAACACGCAATGCGTGAAGAAGACAACAAAAGGTCGCCGCACACCCACAAATAACAAGATGAGAAGAATATAAAGCAAGAGAACGGAGCTCATTCCTCTAATTTGAATATTTAGTAAAATTAAAGTGTAAAATATCTCACTTATCTGTAATATATCTTTCAGTGGTATTAATATGTACTCGTGTCTGTTAAACACTCCTTTCCCAAGCAAGAAAACATGTGTGTTTCTATGTTGATTGAATATTTAGCTTACCCTCGCCTTGATATATGTTACTGGTATGCATATATTATCTATTCTCTTCAATACTTTGCCGAACAGTATGTTACGAGACATTATTAACCACAGTTCTGTCTGAGCACTGTTGCCGTAAGCCATTTCCACAATTTAATAATGTTCTATTGTTGAGGTTAGATATGCACACAGTGAAAAACAGTTTTTTTAAAATTGAGAAAAAAAAAAGTTCTTATCTGTGCACCAAGAAACAATTTTCTTAGAAATGAGATATCAAAGTTCTTATTTAATTGAAAATGAGAACACACCGGCTTAAAAGTAAGATCACTCTGTGTGCTCTCATTTTCAATTTGCTGAGACCGTGTTTTTTTTTTCTTTTCCAGTGCAGCAATACAACTCATGAATTTATATAAGATTACATCATAAGAAAACTCATTTCTGTGATTTCCCAATGAAATTGGGCCTTCCAGTTTCAACAAGCATCAAAAAATGAATAAGAATTTGGTCCACTGGTTTACAGTGTTGTTTTTTTAAAGTCAACATTAATGTTTAAAAGTACAAATAAATTGATATATTTATTCCTACGGGGACCGATTTGGGTCTTAAAATTTATACATAATTTCCCTGTGAACTTGCGAACTGCTACGCAAACCTTCTGAACAATCCATCAATGGGTATTAAATCTATTAAAGATTTTATAATAAAAATACATTGTTTTCTTCGCAATTAAATATTATGGTGTCTTCAGGATTGCAAATTTATATAAAACTAAGTAATGTGCCGACCCGTTGGTGCGGTACAAACGAAACAATCTGGTTCTTCCTTACAATTCCTTTTTGGTTATCAAGTCAACCCGGAGGTTGGCTTAAAACAATTCTCCATTCTTCTCGTATCTCTGATCAGTATAAGAAAAAAGCCTTCGGGGTAAAGACAAGAGTGACGCAAGAATTCCTACTAACAAAAGAAGTGATATCCATTTTGCGTGTGTCACTATGACGGAAGTGTTTCCTTTGTCATAAAATTAGGAGATTTATTATCCTTCCGCCATAGTGACACAAAGAAAGTAACTCGCAAAATGGATATCACTTGTTTCCTGAGTAGAATTCTTGCGTCACTCTTGTCTTTACCCCGAAGGGGATTTTATACTGATATCAATTATTTTGTAAGGCTGCCTATATAAAAAAAGGGAATACTCTTCATACAAAAGGCCGATTTTGAGCCGTACCTCGAAAACGGTAACTCCTATCGACAAAATAAGCTCCGATTTAGTCCAACTTGTTGGGACCGCAATTGACCCCCAAAAACCCCGCCCGGTACCAACCACTTTGGGCTAAAGCAAAAAGACAGACAGAATGACGGAGGTCCTTTTCTATCATTTGTGAAATATTCTGTGATTGGGCTAAAACGGTCCTAACTTTTGAACCCTTTTACCGATTTTGGCGTGTGATACACCGTTTGAAAGGTATTGAAGCGTAGATTACTATTCCTCAAGCTTCGATCGCCTATACTGTATGTGATAATTGCTATAACCAAAATTGTGAAATTCGAATTTTTTTTTTTAAAAAACTGCCCTAGGGGGTCCCCGGGAGGTCCTACCGATCCATTTTCTTCTGTGTATTAGAATGACAAAGAACTTTGAAATGCAAGTTCAAGCATCAAAACCGGGCTTATAGTTTGCTAGATCCGAAATTAGCTGTATATATGTGACTGCCGCTAACAGACTCGTTGCTTAGCGTCACTCGGAGAACTGCCGTTCTTCTTGATTTTCTCTTCTCCTACTGTCTATGTCATGCATTCAACATATGTGCTGTTCTGATTTCGTGTAATATAGGGTAAGTCACCTAAGATTAAATTATGTCTGGTGCTAGGTGTGTGAACCAAACATAATACATGGCGTTCCTCTGGTGAAGTTAAGAAGACATGCAAAGTTTATTATGGATCAATATACACAACGTGTTTACGAACTACACCGAGAAAATTCTAGAGGTGATTCCTGATATCAAGTTTCTGTGACAAATTTTGGAAATGTGCATATAGTTTCGGAGCTACAGGTTGCCAAAAGCGTGGGAAAATGAATCTTTTTGACCTTCATATTTCTAACATAACGAACAGTAGAAGTGATGCGGCATGGTTCCTCCAAAGACTTTAAATCTGATCTATTTGAAAATGCATTTTTTTTTTTTTTTTTTTTTTTTACAAAATTGTGCGATTTGTGTGCAAGTGATTCCCAAAACGTGACCCTGTTTCAGTTCTGAACGAGAGTTGCTCTGCTAATGTGAATAGGCTCGGAATTCAATACCTTTAAAGAAAGTAAAAATAAATAACCTATAAGTGTATTTCATCTTGCGATAATATAAAGAAACTTTTAAAATATTCACAACCAGTAACTAAAAAAAAAATATATACATATAAAACTTGACTTTAAAAAAATAATTGAATTTTAGTTAAATAAAACTTTACTAAACCTCTGGTATTACGAATTATTTCGATTCGAATATAAATTAACATATATTATATTAAAGAACATTTGGTGATCCAAAAAGATACAGAAGTAATGTTCGATAATATTAATCATAAAGGTTAGGGAACTGGCTCGATTTCCCTTCACCAGTTCAACAAACTATTCTGTGTTTGTCATCATATTACAAAACACAGGATATTTTGTGTAAAGAAAAAATAATATAGAATTATTTTGTATTCTGTATTGCATACAAAATACTTTGCAGCTATATAGTATATTAATAATTTCTACTTTAATAAACATAAATATTTTTTTAGTTTTCCGTTAATCACAAATATGGAAGGTTTAAAATAATATGTTGTAATATTGAGATACAATTTTCAAGACACGAAAGCTGTGGCACAAAATGAATAATTTTACAAATTAAGAGCTAAGTGTTTCTTAAGAAAATGACCTCAACATGAATTTTTTTCTTCATTTTGATGTTGAATGAATTTCGATCATAATCGTTCTGGAGTTCTTAGAAACAAAGTGGCATTGCATTAACTTCTGAACCCTATATATAAAATTAGCACAAAAAAATGTGGCAATTTTAATTCTAACACAAAACCGTAGAGTTTTACATCTTGTACTAATTTATTGTTAGCATAAAGAAAATATTAAATTATGAATGATGAAAGCGCCATCTCTTGTCATTTTATGTAAACTATTTAAATAATGTATTTTTCTTAAAAAAATATCAATACTCTTATTTTCTTCGTTCCTATTCAATACAATAAACTCATATTTTCTAATCGAGTCAACTTTTTTTGTTAGAAACGTATTTTTGTGCTTATAAGACGAACATTCTTTGCTACCTATTTTTTTTATTACTTTTCTAATAAAAAATTTTCCTTCTACTGAACAACCCCTAAACCGTCCAACCAACCACCAAGAACGATAATTTGCTGTCTTCCCCCCCCCCCCATCCCCACATTTACTTGTATGTTTATCTGAATCATTGATTTTCAATAGTTTATACGTCCACTGTTTGGAGTCCATCAGGCAAGCAGGCAGGCAGGCAATACACCATCGACTACTTTCTTTCTTCTTTTTTTTCTACTTTCTCCCTGACAACGCGCGTCCACATGAAGATCGATGGTCGACTCCACCTATTATATTCTTTTTTTCTTTCATTTTAATACATGGAAAGAAAGGTATATATATATAAAAGCTGGAAATACTTCTTGTGCGGAAAAAATGGAAAGAAAAGAAGAAAATATATGGAGGGAGATATCGAACAAATGAACAAATGTTATTGGTGAATGATTCGAATAACCAGCTCGTGATTGGTTCCAGAAAGTGTTTTCTCATTTTTTGTTATTGTGCCCTCCTACAATGTTATATATGTATATATGGACTAAAAAGATTGCATTTTGTTCCTTGGACATATCATACAAGAAAAAGCTTCATTCACATAAGAGGGTGGAAAAGGTAATATGTCTAAGAAAACAGAATTCCCAGGTTCCCCCGTTTTACTATATATAAATTCACAAGCGGATATACACACACACACACATGGAAGTTTAATGAAGGAATAATTTATGAAATCTTTTGAAATTTTTGCCACTGACGGCAAGAACACAATTTTCAACATGTGTCAAGAATGGAATATGTTTTTTTATGATCGGATCGAAGACAACATGTGTATAAAAATTGGGGAGTAAGCATATTTACAGAATGAATTATGAACTTCATTTTGATTTGTGGTATCTTGTATTATGGTTCACAGCAGGGCGGATCCAGAACTTTCTGGAGGGGGGGATCACAGGTGCAATAGACCGGGGACGTTTTTTAAATGATTTTTTTAAGTATAAAATTTTCATATTTCCCCCTCATATTTCTAAAATTTTATCATGGAATATGACGCCGGTATTTAAAAAAAAAGATATTTCGAGATAAATTCAATTTGTCCGGAAGCAAATCGAAGCTTTTCTGAGATAAACTATTGAAAAAATGCTATTATAAAATTAAGTATAAGCATCCTTTTTTCTGTACCAGCGCATTCTTTATGTGCTCACCTCGAACACATGACACACATAACCCATAAGTCTCCCTGTGTGTTCAGAGAATATCCTGTCTCAGAATATACAATTCACATCTTCATCATCTGACTTTTCTTGTGCAGCTGGCACTTTTCTAGATCTTCATCATCACAGAGATCTAGATCTAGAATCATTCTGATTCTTCTGAATCTGATTCTTGTCTTCTGAATTTTAAAGTTCCTTGTTTTCTTTTCCTTTCAGGATTTTTTTTAATTGTTCAGCTCTTTGTTCAACTTAACTAAAAGATAATGTCTTCTTGCATTTACTAGATTCCTGCTTTTCCATGGAAGCCATAATTGTTTCTTAGTATGAGTTATCCGTTATAACAGTAGCGCTTCCTGGTTTTCTAAGTCAATTGCTGACTATTTTCTTTATGACATGAACTGCTGAAATATGAAAAGGACTTACTAGATTTGAAATTCAAAGTACTGTATTCTAAGAGAAGGAAACTCTTAAGATGAAGATGTAGGTGGGCACGGTAGCCCGCATTTAGACCATTCATAGGGATTGTTTCGTGACGCATCAGGAGTCAATACGCAATGTTATTTATTCTTTGTTTTATACTGACTACGAGTGCTGTCTCTGAGGAATACAACTTACCTTATAAACCATTTCATACTTGGTTTTATTGTGTTTGAAAAGCTGAAATAGAAATGTCTGATAAAACTTTCCCACTTTTGAAAACAGACTCAACATACAAATAAATCAGTCACATCCACCACCTTCGTCCTTGGGGAACTGTTTCACACTTTTGTCACCAGTCAGCAGTACTACACAAGGATATACAAGTCTAAAACGTCTACTAGTCCGTATTTGGACCATAGCCCATATTTGGACCTTCTCCTCTATGTTATTTGCCAATGTTTCATATCATGTTGTCTAAAATCTCATTCACACACTGAAAGTCGTTCTAATTTCTTCTTTTTACAGATTTGCAGTGACCATGGCTTCTCAAAATGTTTTCTCCCAATTTGGGTGAAATTTCTCATAAACTATCTCTTCTCAAAGAACACGGAATCTATGACGAATTGAAGCAAACAATGCCCAATGACTACCTCTCATACAGCATAGTGAAATTATGGGTAATGGATTTCAGTAGGGGGTGGGGATCATCACGACCACCAAAATTCCCCATCAGAAATTTGCAGGGTATAATATTTTGGGATTGTGAGGAGGCAATACTCAGCGAATATCTGAAAAAAAAAAGGTACCACCTTGAGTGATTTAACGTTACGTAGGCTTATTGAATAACTTGTATGGAAGTTCGAAGGAAAAGAGGCGGCAAAACTGTCAAAGCTCTCCCTTGTTTTCGTTGAATATGTCTACTTCTGGACATACATTCAGAAAATTATTGTATAATGAATACACTCTTCTAATACGTGATATATTTATCTAACCGAACCTGTTCCCGTGAATGTTGAAAAAAAGTACTAAGGAAAAATGAGTTGTTGCGAGAAAAAAGATATTAAACTTGACCTGACGGAGAATCGAACCTCGATCAGTGATCCAACACTATACTCCGAATTTCAGCCCGCCATCTGCTAGACAACAGTTTCTTTAGAAAGATTCTATATCTTCATCATGTAGCCTACTTGAGCAAATGCCAGATAGATGGCAGTACGGTTAGGTGACATTAGTTTCCCCAGTAATTTCGGGTCCGCTACGTTTCGATGCCACCATTTTGGCGCAGGCTACGTTTTGGCGCTACCGTTTCGGCGCCGGTTCAGTTTGGCGCCAAAGTGAGGAAAACGGAAATTATTAACATACCTTATGACAGAGTGATGTACTTTTTACTTTTACTGTCCTCTGACGACAATTGATGATGATCAATGAAGTACTTAAAACATTATTTCTTGTACTCTGCTTCTAACAAAGTTTTGAAGCATAATTTATGTTGCACATTCCGAGCCAAAGATGCCTAAATGACTTAAGTGGCTGGAACTTGTCTGTTATGTACAAGGGTGCTAATAAGATATATTGCTTTTCTAATTTAAATATAAAGTTTTTTGTACATTTTTAACGTAAGAACCTTTACTTTTGCTAAACCTAAACAAGAAATGCATAGGATGCGGTAAGTAGTGAATATTCGAGATGAAAAAAAAAATCGTCAATAAAGTCATTTTCTGGGACTGCTCCTGACAGAGTTATGAAGCATTATTTAAGTTTTCATGCTTTGAGCTGAAGATGCCTAAGGGCCATAAAAGCACAGGATGTTTCTCTAGGTGTACAAGGGTGCTAATGAGATGTAGGTTGCATTCTTAATATAAATAGATAAATTAGTTAAAATAGTAGTTCAACCTCGACTTCGCCGTCGGACTTGAACCTCGACCTCGAACCTTGCCGTTTAAGATGACGTTCTTATCTGTTTGTTTTTTTATAAAAAAGTATTGCAAAGGTATGCAGAATGCATTGTAACTAAAGATGAAATTTATTTTCTTTGAATATAAAAAAAAGAAATTGTGAAATTGCGCCATTACGAAATTACGAGTAGCGCCCCTGAATCCTGTTTCTCTGCTCCTCCCTAGTTACGTCCCTGCTATAGCTCCGCCTGTTTATGTTGTAAATAAATAAATAAATTCATTTTCCGCAGAAAAAAAAATCATAATTAAAATCATTGAAAAAAAAATGTTTTTCAAGTGCTTACTAAAGTATAAACGTCTCATTGCATCTCTTCCATGAAAACAGCCCCTGGATCTGTTCTTCTGTCGCATCTTATGGACCCAATTTTTAATAACTCTTTTATACAATAGTTTCCCTGGTTTAATTCTTTTGTAAAGCTCTAGCGCCGAAACGTTACTGCGCCGAACCGGCGGCGCCAAAACGACGGCGCCGAACCGGTAGCGCCGAAACGGAGGCGCCGAACTGATCGGGTCCCAGTAATTTCTGTACGAAGACAGGTCTCAATTCATTAACTTTCACCCAATCTGGTAACACTGCGCGTTCACATTGCTTACGCCAGTGAACTCGAATTGGAACGGTTGACTGCATTACAAAAAAATTTGAAGCTAGACAAGAGGAAACAGTTAAGTTTGTTTGTCCACTTAGAGTTTAACCCAAAATGGACCAAATAAATAAAGTACTAAATCAATTTATTAAGTTTATTATCGGTGTATGAACCATTTTCTTTAAATTTAGGCTAAGTCTTAATTCTTGGAAATAACTGGTAATATTACTTACAGGATGTGCCATTATATGCGCAATCCAGTATGGACAAGGTTAAATATTTCCTTTTGCGCCTTACATTAGAAACTAATCGAGCATTCCAGTGTAGTTAAGTAGAGCTCAATGTTTTAGGCAAAACTTCCTCTGAAGAAGAAGAAGAAGAAAGGACGGAAAGAAGGTGAAAGAAACAAGAAAATATCACAAATTATACTGACCGTTTGTGTACAATGAACCTATCTAACATAAAAGGCACGCGTCAAGCACATAAACCTGCAGATGATGAACGAGTTTGTCAAACTTTTTGGAAGCTTAAAGATAAGAAACAGAAAAAAAAGAACTTTAGAATACTTTCTTGTTGTTTTTGTATATATATAAAAGAAGAAGAAGAAGGAAAATTGAAAATAATAATAATAATAATACTGAAGCTTTAAGAAATAATGATATTTATCGGAGGTCTTCCATCACATGAATACTACTAAGTTTTATATTCTGAGGTCCACTTCGTTGTTTTGATGTCGTAAAGATAAGAGGTAAACTTCTCAAACTTTTCTCTGTAAGTTTATTATTTTATATTTTTTAGAAGAAAAAAAAATTAGACGAAAAAAAAACACAGTACAAAGTGTTATATAGAAATACGAAAGATAAGACAAGTTTTTTTTTTTATCCTAGCCGGTTCTTACTTCTTTTCACCATCAACGCTCATACTACGAAATGTTTTCAGGTGTTTCGATAGTGGTGTGTCTTTTTAAGACCACGCCACTAAGTCATAAAATGTTATATATTTGAACGATAAACGAAAGGAAGGAGGGGGGACGAAAAGGAATTTTTCGAAGCTTTGTCTATATCGATGTATACGTGTGTGAATTTTATCGGAGAGTATGATCTAAGAATGTTATATTTTTTTCTTTTAAAAAAATTATATATTTTGAAGTTTCTGCCCTCACAAATATTTTTTGGCTTCATGTCAAGTGTACAATCTAAGTAATATAAATATTTTTTTTTTTGAACTTTCTTAATTTTTTGGCGTGTTTTTCGCATTGGTACAATTTGTCATTTTGCAAATAACTGTCTGGCTGTTGTGCATTGCTTTTTTTTTTACATTCTTTTAACATAGAAAGGTCTGTCCTTATCTACGGTATATTCCGAATTCCAACTTAATCGCTTACACTTACGTTACAGAGAGAGAGAGAGAGAGAGAGAGAGAGAGAGAGAGAGAGAGCGGGGGAACTACATACGTTGTCATGCATGCTCGACTTCCGGTAAACGTCCATCTAACGATCAATGAATGTTTAGTGAGAATAACCTTTCAAGTTACTCTCAATTGGATTAATGAATGGAAAATCATTTTCTGAAAGATATTAATTAGTATTATAATCCTTGTAATTAGTATTATTTTTTAAAAAAAATAAAGGATAATTCCTTCTCTTTCTTTCTACCACTTTTTCTACTCTAATATCATTATTCACTGACCCTACATTATATCTAAACGGGAAAGCACTTTTGAGAAGAAGCACACAAAAAAGAAAGATAGTGAAATTCTTTCAAGCAAGATGGCGTGCCTTGTCATTTGCCTCTATGTGTGAAACAGGAAGGAAGATGTCATATTCATCCTGTCTTACCTGCTCTGTGAATGAAAGCAAATTGAATTTGGTGTAGCACCTTTTTCAGTTATTTTTTTTTTTGTTAATTAGTACATGAAATTAAAACTGCATATTGCGAACTCTTTTTTTTTTTTTTTTTCAAAACTCATTTTCATAACTCTCTCGTTTGGAGAAAGAAAGAATAGGCCGCTAACTGCCTTTTCCTAAATTCAAAGCTCTTTTGAGGCATTTCTCTGGTTTTACTAAAGGAAAAATGGCGGTAAATATATATAACCTGTGTGATCAGGCTCACAGCCAAAGAGAGAGAGAGAGAGAGGCTAAGAAGATCCTGCCCCCTTTAATTTTCCTGACACTTCTTAAAAATCTGTATTCAAGTGGTGTATCAGATGTTTGAATTTTTATTTATGGTCTTTAGACATCTAAGGCTCAGGCCGGGATAGAGGAGCGGAAAGGATTAGGGAAGGTGTCGACCAGGGCCTATGTTGAAGGTGCCATCCCGCCATTTGCTTGGTTTGGCAGAGGGGAAAACCCCAGTGATGATGGTCGGCAGCTTGGATCGAACCCACGACCTCCCGAATGCTACAAAAACGCTCTACCACTGAGCTACGACGGCTCGGCATATATCAGATTTGTAATATTTTTCCGAACCTCCTCTAAAATTTGTGTCTGGCTACACCTGTTTGAATAATGTGAAGCCTTCTTGATGATTCTTCATTTGCGACTCAGTTTTAGTCCACGCAATATAATGATTTCACCTCCGCATCTTGCATTGAGTTGCCAAAATAGAACACTTGTATTCCATCAGTTATATAATCGGCCCATCACCATCTTCTTCGCAATCTTGATTACACTTTAGTTTCTAGCTTTGAGATCGTCGTCCTCTATCCATGCGTACACTCAATGTTCCCGTTTCTCAGTCGTACTTTTTTTTAATACAACACTGGAGTAGTGATTTTTAAAGTTATTTTGGATAGACGCATTCTAAGTGAACCCATAATCAACATTTCCAACATAGTATCAATATTGAGATAAGTAGCGCGTTCCTCTTGCCATCTAGCGTTTAAGATTTAAACTACTTGGTCCTTGTGCGCGCGTCTTCGGAGCAGCAGTAATCATTCCTTAGTTAAACAGTTTACAAATGTCTTCCAAAACACTACTAAAAGATACAAAAAGAAGAAATACAAGACAATAAAAAAAGAGAAAGAAACGAAAAATCAAAGCAAAAGAGCGAAAAATAAATCTGATATCTAATAGCTAGGAAAGAAAAATAAGAGAATCTCTTGTTAAAAAAAAGAAAAAAAAAGAAAAGTCGAATCTGCTTGAAAAGCTTTATGCTGTGACATCACAATACCCGTTCCAAACGAGACTCCCCTTACCCTATCACCTCTAAAACTTCTTATATTTTTTTTTAAAAGAAAAGAAAAAAAAATTAGGAAAAATAAACAAAAGAAAATCACAAAAGCCGTTTGTTCACGTTTTCCACTCTGTCTAGTTGCTCATTGGCTACAGAAGGACAAGTGCCTCCTTCCTGTTTCTTCTTTTTACCTATTTATATGCGCGGAGACTTTTTTTTTAACAGTACATTTCTGTTTGAATATATTCGCAATATTCAAACTGATGCCAACAGAAAGGGAGAGAGACACGACAGTCCTCCGTAACGAATAAAGAGAAATATAAGAAACACTAGGGGCCAAATGGGGCGGGGGAGAAATTGTAAAGAGCGAAAGATACAACAGAAACAAAAGAATTACGCTGTATTGTTCTATGTCATGTCTTCCTTGCATCTTTTTCTTTTAACTCTTCGCCTATTTATGTTTCATTTCTTTTATTTTCTTCTTCTTTTATGGTCGTAAATAAACAGCTATAGTTGACTTCATTTTGCGGATATATCATCTGGAGCCACGTGCAACGTCAACTGTGCCAAAAGACCATTAGATGACGCCAATTTTATAGAAAGAAAAACAATTGAGAGTGAAGATTCTTTGTTTTCTTCTTCTTCTTCTTCTTCTTAAAAGTTAAGATTTTGATAACTTTGGCCCTTTTCCCAGAACATAAAAATAAACATTCTTGCTTATTTGGATGGTTATAGGAGACGCTGGGAGTTACATCTATTTGCATGCGTGGCGTTGTAAAGTATCTTTTCTGATCAATTGGGTAGAATTGATACTTCTTTTCTCTGCTTTATTCTTTTCTCCTTTCTTTTATTAATATTATTTTCTTTCTTTATTTATTTCAACTTCTTAATTTCAGCCTTCATTCAGGTTTCTTTTACTTTCTTTCTTTCCTTCCTTTTCTTCTTTTCTCCATTTTCATCTGCAGTTTCTTTCTTTTCATTCCTTCTTTCTTTATTCACAGTTTCTTTCTTTCCATCTCTTCTTTCTTTATTCACAATTTCCTCCTTTTCTTTTCTCCTTTCTTGATTTACAGTTTCTTCTTTCCTTCCTTCCTTTTCTTTCTCCATTCGCAAATCATTTCTTTTCTTCCTTCTTCTTTTATTCACAATTTCTTTCTTTCCTATATTTTCTTCCCTTCTTTCTTCAATCACAATTTCTTCCTTTCCTTCCATTCTTTCTCCATTGGCAGTTTTTCTTTTCTTCTTTCCTTGTCTTTCCTTCTTTCTTCATTTACAGTTTCTCTTTTTTTTCCCTTTTTCTTCATTCACAATTTCTTTCTTTTCTGTGTTCATTTTCTTTCTTTCTTTATTCACTATTTCCTTTCTTCTCTTCTTCTTTTTAATTCACAGTTTCTTTTCTTCCATTATTCAATTTTATTCCCTTCTTTTTTCAGTAACAATTTCTTCCTTTCTTCATTCATTTATTCATTTATTTTTCTTTCATTCATTCCCGAAAATCAGTATACAACTTTCCAAAAGTTGAGATTTTGACGGAAATTTTTGTCCTATTCTATTCCTGAAACTTGGGATACTGACCAAAGAAAGTGGGGGACTCAGGAACTGAAAATTGTGCAAAGTACATTAAGTGAGTGACTAACCTACTGACAGATAGCGCCTTATTCCACCTAGATATTTGCTTATAATTTGACGAAGGCAAACCATAAAGTAACACGCTTGTATTTTGAAATTTTTATATTTTGAAGAAAGTAAGATCTCGTAAAACCACTCGAAAGTTAATTATTTGGTATTCATTTTTTAAAAAAAAGCAAATGGTGGGCTAATCACAATATTTCTATAAAATATTTACTAAATATAATCTACAGAAAATTAGAATCTTAATGTATTTTTAATATCTTCATGCATGACTAAAATAAAATCAGAAATAGTATTTCTTAACTTTACAACAATTTTAAGGACACATTTTCAAGAACTGAGATACTAAAAACATGCTAGTGACTGAAAAATAATAATAAAAAAATGTTTGATTTATTTTCTTACGCAAATAACTCGAAATATTTACATTTTCTGCTCGAATTTATCTTTGTACTAAATATTAATAACGTTTAACTCATACATTTTATGTTATATTTATATATATATAATAAATATAAATATATATATAATAAATATAAATATATATATTTATATATATAAATCAGTTCCTTGAAATTGAGAAAAAAGTTCTTATCTCTGCACTGAGAAACAACTTGTTTTTGGAAAAGAGATATCAGCAATTTAATTTAATTGAAAATGACAATCAATGCTGATTTTTAAGGAAATTGTTTCTGGGTGCACAGACAATTTTTTTTTTTTCCTTCTCAATTTTAAACAACTGTGTAACAAAGTGTGTACACACTTACCTTGTATTGATTCGTTAATGTCCATTCTTGGGTCGCATTCATTTCATATACTCCATCTGCAAGAAAGATTAAAAGGAAGTTGAACAAAAAATTTAGGGACAAACACTGTCGAAAAGAATAAATCAAGATATATATGTTGAACAAAAGAATAATTATAAAAAAAATCTTAACATTTAAGCAATTAAAACTTGAAACTTTATATTTATGGTATTCAGTTCTATTCTCTTTGATTTGTATACTGTTAAAATTTCGGTAATTTTTCTTTTCTTTTTTTTTTAAAAAAAAGAACAGACCATTGTAAATAGCTACATGGAAGTTTCTATTACGTTATTGACGAAAATAATCTTTCAGATTTAGAAAGCCTGATTGCCAGATTGAAATCCAGATTTAGATTGCCTGATTTTATCCAACAAAATGATTAAAAGTTTGAACAGTGCAGTGATAGCTGATACAGATCAGACATGACTATCGTGGGATGCTTCTGTCTCTCCTTAACCAGAGTTTCTTTCATGAAATTGAGCTGTTTAGATATGAAGGTACAGTACTAGCAGACGAAACGTCATCAATTTATTAAATAGCTTCTTATGTTTTCTTGTGATTCTTTGGTCTAGAGAAATTCTGTTTCTGTTGCCAGCAAGAGTAACTGATCTCAATACTAATTAAGCTGACTTAAGAACAGGGTTAAATTATAATGTCTTCTTATTAACCTTTCCTTGCTATTTCTTTGCTTAAAAACTATTCCCACGTATTTTATCTGATTCGGTATACAACTTCTTTAGATGGGTTTCTCTGTACTCTCATTTTATCAAAATTGGACTACTTCATTTACAGATCTCAATACTTTACAAAACTGTGTTCACTCCCTATTCAAGAGTCTGATATGTAATCAACATGTATATAACTATTTACTAGTTACTTATTTTATAGACTCGTATTTTTTTCCTAAGAAAATTTAATAGATATTATGTAAGAAATTGTGATGGAAAATTCCGAAACAACATTTGGAGGAATTCGAAATTTGGGCACGTAGCAGAATGAAAAAAGATCAGTTAAACATAGAAGTTACGTAATGGGAAAGTGTTGTTAGAAGGAACAGTAATTGAGGCAATGAAGAAGAGGAAAATAAATTGGTTAGGACATTGTTTACGAATGGATTGCGTAATGAGAGACGCAATTGACGGCATGGTTCAGGATAAAAAGGAAAGAAGTTGGATCAAACTTCTTGACACTATTAAGGGAAAATAAATAAAACGCTCAGGATTGAGATAAATGCAGAGGTTTTAACGGGCCTTGAAGAGCCTGCCACTTTCGGGAGAACATTAATGGTTATATGAGCTAAACTAAGGCTATGGTCGCTACGTTCCCCATGCTTGCCCGTCAAATGCTCTCTGAGGGATACCATCCCTGAGACATGTGACCGGCTTAGGCTACAGTTTCCAGTCTATACCACGGCTATGAAACTTACATACTGAGTGCACAAACGAGTCAAAGATTAAGACTTGCACAAAGAATAATGGAGAGATTCATGCTAGAAATAAGTAGTAGGGACAGGAAAACCCCTGAATGGATTCACTCGCAAAGAAAAGTAGAATATGTAAATAAGACTCAGAAAAGATGAGGGGAGATGGGCCGGTCACATAGCTAGACGAACAGAAGGAAGACGGACGACAAATGTTTCACATTGGATTCTCAGAGAAAATAAACGATCTAGAAGTCGTCCAAATACAGTTGATGAAGTCAAGCGTGTTTCAGAAGCCACATGGCTAACTGAGACCTAAAAAAAAATAATGGGGAAGGCCTTCATCCAGTAGTGGGTGCATGAGGGCTTGCGGGATAAGTATACTACAAGCATCTTTCTGAGACCACCCTACAAAAAAAAAAAGCTAAGTTTTTGGAAACCAACTGAAGATGGCAGTGCTGTCGTACCGTCTAGAAACGACGAGACATTAGACACGCAAGATCACAGCGGGATATCCCTGTCGGATAAAAATCCATCATCATCCTTATCATCTTGGTATTATAGAGGAAGAAGGGATGAGCAACGGAGAGGAGGAGGAGGGAATATATAGTTTCCTCCTCACAATTCTGTTCCAGATTATTCTTTCACTATTTTTCATTTCTTCATCTTTTCTTTTATATGCCTTCATTTCCATAAGCCTGTGTTATTTCCTTTGGTTGTTGGCGGGAGGGTGCTTCCAACCTCATCTTCAAACATATATCCCCATACTACAAACATATTTACAGAAAGGACCATTTATTCCCATTGTCTCACAACATACAATCTTTCTGTACTTAAATTTCTCTACGAGCTACTTCATTTCGTACAATGCAGACCTACGATTTATATAATTAACAGTATTTCTTAATATCAATTGACTATTATGTAGATAAAGAACTCTTTTTCAAATTAAAAAAATAATAATAATAAACTAAAAGAAACAAACAAAAAACGTTTTCTAATGTTTATTGTTCTTTTACAAAAATGATAACTGAATAAGAAAAAAATAATGTATAAATGAAATAGGAACAAGAAATACAAACATAGAAAACATTTTGCATGTGTGTGTGTGTGCTATTGTGTTTCTGTTCCCAAGAAGGAAAAGTAAAGCCCTCTTTAATAGCTAACCAAAGAAGAAGAGAAGAAAAAATGGACAAAGAAAACAAGAGAACACAAAATATTGAAAAGAAACAAAGGTAGAATATGTAAGAGGCTGAAGAGAGAAGTATGAAATAAGCCGACAAAGTTGTTGATAAAAAAAAAATGAAACGAAAGAATTGTATTAAAAGGTGGACTTCAAGAGAATGTATTCGTAAGAGAAAGAATCCTTATAAGCAAGTCTCTTATCGGCTATTGTAAATTCTTTTTTTTTTTAATGGTTTATACAACGAAAGACCTTTCTTTAAAACTTCTCAGATTAACCTACGACATTGGGTTAGAACACTCTGGTTGGCAGACATAGACGAAGAGAAAGGAATAGGATTGGATATAGACGTAAGTTTAGAGGGCGAAAAGAAGTATATCATAATATTGTACAGTCAAAATAAAAAAAAAATCTTTCCTGTTAGTAAAATTAATTTTATGAATAATTTTAGAAAGATTAGACTGAGTTGAATACGGTTTCCTGCAACTTAAAGAAACTAGAATTTTCTGTAACTTACAAAAAAAGCTGTACTCAAATTTATCTATGCATTCCGAAGGTATTTCGCAAACGAAATACAAACTGGAAATAACTTTTGACCGTGAGTGTACATGTGGAAAATATGTGATCAATAGATATAGATAGATCTTAGACGTACATTTTTCAGCTACTGTACCTAACCTGTTTCCAGTCAGTGAATAATAATGCTTTGTATTTTCTAAAAGAATTTAGTCGATTAGATTAAATACTGCATCCATCACGGAATAGTGATATTTAGTATTAGAATTCTTTGGAACAAGTATATTGTTTATAAATAGATGCACACGATTAAAGTTAAAATTTATTATTTATGGTAGTTTGCCTTACAGTTTGGTCTTGTCTCCAGGGTGTTATTTATAGGGGGACAATTTTCGAGCACCTCAGATGATTTCCCTGGTACACTTCACTTACTTACTATCTTCTTACAGGGAGAGAAAACCAGTGTATTTACGTCCAGTACTGCAATAGGTCGCCATGACTCAGACTATAGCGCATCTGACTACGAAACGGGCGGTCTGAGTTCAAATCCCGGCCAGGACGTTGGAGACCTTTCTTCAGTGCTTCCATGCGTTCTGAGGTGCACTCAGCCTCCTATCAAATTGAGTACTAGAGTGTTCCTAGTCTCCTTAGGATTGTCCACTCCATCTCACTTGGTACCGTAGGTCGAGAATATGTGGAGCGCTACGTCCATACCCACCACGTGCCGTTCACGGCGCATGCGCATAGCACAAGGGATACCTTTACTAGCTGATATACCCGCCCGCTAGTGCGGGGTCAATAAAATATGTTGGCAACATTGCAAACTGGAAGGGGTTTACAACACTGACAACGCCCGGAGTATCTCTATGACCTGTTTCAGTACCTGAATGTTAACTTTGGTGCGAATAAGTCCAACGATATGGAAGCTACTTGAAATATTGAACTTTTAATGTGGTTGGCAACACTGACAAATGCGGTACCCGCATAAATGTTCTACCTGGAGGCAGTTCCCTGGGCAAGGTGAATCGGTGTAGTTGGTCGATGTCTTTCATCGGATGATGTACAATGAAACACGATTAAGTGTAAAGAACGGTTCCAGGCACTGTTGTAAAGGACAGGAACGACAATGTTGAGTAAAATTTCAAGGATTTCGAAGTAACTGATGCTTTGGTCAAGTGTGATAAAGCCTACTCAAACAATTGTCAGAGTGTTTTATTACACACAAAAAAAATGTGTTTATCTGATCTAAAGACTGGTTGTACTTTGAATTCTCAATACTTAGAACAAGCGATAACTATGAAGTAAGGTATTAAATCTTCCTCAATCCATTCCTGGGAATAAAAGGGAGATTCAGAATGGAAAATGGTTAGAATAAGATGGTTTCATCTGCGATGATAGTTACTCGCAAATATCTAAATTTATAAGCAAAGAAAACAATGTTGTCTGTTTGTTTGTAGATGTACAGCGAGTTCTCAAAACGAACGCAAGATGCCTCTGCCGTTTTCTAATACTTTGTTCTCTGGTGGCGAGAAAATGAACTTATTGCAGGAAGAAAATCTTTTAATTATTATTTAATTATGACTGAGCTGTTCTACTTAAAGTCTTAAAGAGCAGAAAATTAAGTAATTAAAAAACTTACACTGTACAGGATGTCCTATTTAGATTGAAAATAGTCCGCAAAAAATAGTGTTACAATCTTTACTCGGTAGAGAACTATGGTCAAATCTCAATGTAATAGTAGTGAAGCATATAACATTTTCAAGAAATAAAATATTTTGTTCTATTTTTAAAATCTCACTTAGTGTTCGCTAGATGACGACCCGCGTCATCTTTTCCTTTATGACTGGATAAAGCTATTTTAAGGTTATTTATGAACATATTGACAGTTTGTTTGTAAGAATGGCACTTACAATTTTAAGTTTCTTAACAAATCACTTGTGTTCTCACTGATAATTCGACCCAGGACCCCATGATTACAACATCAGGCGCAAACAACTACTGGTAATTCCTAGTATTTAAGATGTTTAACTCCATACCAACTAATGATGGTAGACTCCGTAGTAACTGATGAACTAAAACAAATCCGAAAATATGACCTATAAAATAATATTTCAATGTGAAAAATTGACCAAAATAGGTGATAAAATGACCTATAAAATTCTTTCCTATTATGTGATCATGTGGATCAATTATAAAGGCGGCTTTATATTTGCACGATCAGAATGGACCTACTGTAAATTGAAAATCACAGTGAATATAGGAAACCAAAACTAGAGAGGGACACGGACTGGAAAGTTAATTTTCTTTCCAGGCTTATGAATTTTACAGAATATATATATATATTTTTAAGTTAATTACAATGCAAATTATAAACATTTCACGTTGCTAGGATTTTTTATGAGAAGAACTTAATGACTCAAACTTAACATAAAATATTTGCAGATTCTAAAATACACCAGAGTAATATATTGTTACCACTGATAAAGAAAATACTATTTTCCATGGATTGGTGCTGATTGCCACGGGTGCTGACTGTCACAACCAGTTTTAGGTGCTGATTGCCACTACTTTTTTTTAATCACGAATAGATGTGACCTCACTGGCGTGCTGACTGCCACGAACCTGAATCAAACAGCATTTCAGAAGAAGGGGAGGTGTGAAAAGGGGTACTTACTTTCACATGTGTAGAATAGAATTCCAGCAAAACTTATGTAAACTGGAAATATGTCTATAACGAAAATGTTTAAAAGTCCGCTGTTCACAGCTGTACACAGTTCATGCAGACATAGGGAGTCCACGTGAGAGTACATCGATTGTACCAATTTTGTACACATTGCTTCCTGACAAAACTGAAAGTACATCTAGAGACCTGTTTATATTTGTAAGAACTTGGTCTGAACAGCACGTTCCCAGTGTGATTAAAGTGGACTTTGAAAGTGCCGTTCTGAAGGCATCGAATTATGTATTTCCGAATTCCGAGGTATCTGGTTGTAACTTTTACGTCAACCAAAGCACTTGGCGGAAAGTGCAGAATTTTTAGGCTTGGTGAATGGCTACCTGAATAATGAAAAAATGCGCCAACACATCCACGTGTGCATCACTAGCATTTATACCCAGTGACTGTTTTGATGATGGCTGGTTGCTTATCATGGAGCAGTGTCCATGTACAGAGAAAAAGTTGAAGCCTTTAACAATTATTTCACGCAACAATGGCTCGAGAACCCTAACATGCCCGTCAAAACTTGGAACTGCAGCGGACAGAGACACCTCACAAATAATGGAGTGGAAGGTTGTAATCACCTGTTAAACAATTCAGTTTTCAATAACTCCCCACACGTTTTTACACTAGGAAACTTGAGGTACAAGTTCTACAGAAAAGTTGACGACGGGATGCAAGTAATTCTTAAAGATTTGCGAATCCATGGCGACTTGCGAAAATGCCTTCGAAGTTTGAGCTACATACAAAAATTAGACTAATCTATGTCGGAATATATTAGAGGGTTATTATTATTATTATTATTATTATTATTATTATTATTATTATTATTATTATTATTATCACTTTTTGCTTTTTTACTGGACGACGTGTACTTTGCGCTGAAGCAAGTGATAAAGTTCCTATCGGAGTCGTCTGGAAGTATGGATTAAAATTTAATGTGGTGTGGAATAGGATTCATCGCGTTTCATTCATGCTTCTGGCCGCCCGGTCATGTTAAGTCTTTATGTCGTCGTTAAATGTCAAGCAACTGTGTAACTTACTTGAAACACTGGTGGTGCATTGATGCAAGAATTCTCGGAAATGGGATTCTTTTGTGTACTTTGAGTTTCAATGTACTTTAGTGTATTTTTTTTT
>JAGDQP010011086.1:0-53944 GCA_022664845.1 Lepisma saccharinum
TGTACGGCGTTTGTTCAAAGATTACGCATGCTACTGATATTTTAACTGACTTGCTATTGGGACGTGAAAGGCATTGTTCATGTACAAGAAAGTATTTCTTTCATGTTAACGAGAGAGAAACATTATTACTACTTGCCAGTATGTATCAAGACACTAAGAAAAAAATAGTAAAGAAATTGAAAACTTCACAAAGTTACTTAAATTTAGAAGTTACTTAATGTAAAATTTATTTTCCAGCACTGTAAACTTTACTTCAGTCAAATTCATGTAGTAAGTAGTATCGTACTACAGTAGTCAGTGCTGTGAGTAACGCGTTATGAATTTCGAAATAAAAAATATTCTATACGTACCCTTGACAAGTCACAGAAACCCATGTAAGTGATTCCAATACTAACGACTAATCACCATAAAGATAAAAATAAAGAAATCATATCCTTTTGCAGTACAAACGTCTTAATAAATACACAGTGTGTTGCTTTAGTAGAATTGTTATTATTAATATTTTAAGATAAATTTGTAATTAACAGTTTGGAGAACTAGCAACTCAAACTCCTCACTACTTACATCCTTCAATTTCAAACTTATATAGAAATATTACGAAATCAAGATCACGGGAATACTCCTTACGGTTTCCATGGTAACCAACATTTAATTCTCTATTTAAATACATTGGAAAAGCATGTGCAGATAACTTAGTAACGTAAAAGGTTCATTTATTTATTTGTCGAACTCAAACAGCTATTCACATAGTGCATCCCAGTCCGCCTTTACACCCTTCATTGTATCGTTGTACCGTCAGATGCACAGTTGTTCCTATCCGAATTGAGCGACGTAGAGCGTAATGAAGGGTATGTATGACGGTACAACTTGGGTACAACTAGTGCACGCTTGGAAGTAACGTATCCACCGTTTGTGTGGCTAGAAACGATATTTGTAAAAGAGGAAAGTGAAATGTTTTGATTTGGAGACTTTAAATGTGTATGTGTTATTTTTAAATATTTTCGTTAAACAACTTTTCTCATTCCTAGTCGTAATGTAAATATTAAATACGAAGATACTCTTTAGCAAATGAAGGCGAGTCGCACCTATCCTATGTGTTTCATGCAGTTCTAAGTAGAAAAAAAATAGTTGTAGGAAGCTTTCTGCTATCGGATAGACTGGTGAATAGGAGCTTAATTATATTAATGACAGTTTGATGAACACATACAGTAGTTATGTTCTAGTTACAATCACAGCTGATTTTCTACTCCGATATAAGTTTAATTGTGGGTATAAAGGACTATAATAATAATAATGGGATGTGAAGAAGAGGGGTAAAATTCTGTTCTAAAAGTTATCAAGGCTATTCTTGGATCTACTTCACTCCGTCTTACACATCTCCGTTTCTTTTTCTTGACTGAAAGTTACTCTGTAACGTAATGCACATTGAGCGATCATTGAATTGAAGTTAATTCTCGGGTAGTAGAGTGATGGATGAACAAAAGGTCACGCCGCAAGTGTGGAACTTTGAAACTAGCAAGAACATCGCCAAATGGTGCTAGTGATTCACAACGCAGAAACCTTTTCTACAGGGTGAGTGATTTGTTACAGGCCGCGGAAATTAATTCTTCAGATGGCCCCTTGATTTATTTGTTTGGCTCTGGCGGTGGTCTGTGTTAACAGGCTCTCTCTCCCTTTCTGCTGTCGACTGCCGATAAATCCTTTCTTTCTTTTCTTCCCTTCGACTACTGGAAGAAACGAAAGCAGTTGGAAATAAGAGTAGAATACTAAGTGTGCTCGTGAATCAAATTGTATTGAGATATATATTTCATTTATTTTTCATTTTGCAGAATTAGTGCCAAAACATTTTCTGTTCTGTGACAATTCTGCCATACGTTTCTTGTGTGATTAGATTTGTTTTAGAAGGACTCATATTTTTATATGTAACATATTCAGGAATGTTAGTTTGATAATTCTCTTGTAATTGAAGCAACTTTTTCATTTGCTTTATTGTATGAACTAATGTTTCCGGTATATTTTCTTATTATTTGTTGAAGAAACGTTTTTTATACTTGTGAGTTAACTCTATGCTTATGCATAAATAGAGTACTAAAATTGCTGTCAAATGAGTTACATGCACAAAACATTCAGTATTGTGACGTTTTTCAGTATAACGTTTATGTACTGATAGTGAAACTTGTTATTTGTTCTTAGTATTAAACCAGAATCCCACGAGGGGCATCAAAGCAGAGGTGAAAGTGACATTTTTAAAATGTACAAATTGTAAGTACATTCTTTTAAGTTAACACGAAATCTTCCTGACACATAATTTTTGTTTTGTATCATATATATCCTATTTACATAAAAATAAACTCACACTTTCTTTTTTTGAAATGTTACTGGTATCCTTTTGTTTTTATGCTTTTCATATGAAAATGTTCACTGATTGAGAACAACAGCTGTCGACCAATTTCTCAACGAAACTGAAAAACGCAGTTCAAAATTAGAAAGTTTCCCATTTTTATAACTTGCGTCAAACACAAACAATTACGAGTAATAGTAAATTAAAATGTTTGTCTTTTCATCAGAAGTTTGCTGTTAAGAATGAAAAACTATTCACCATGATGTAGCACGAAATGGGTTGCACAATCGTTACACAGATAACACTAGTTAACAAGGTTTTTGTAACATGAGAGAAGACACCTGATCTTAAAGGAACTTTTTGCGCTGAATTCGAATATGCATTCAGTTTTTCTCCGTCACGTGCAGTTTTCCCACGACAGAGGGATTTTGGGGAAGTTCCCTCAAAAATCCCTTTTTCACATATTTTATATCCCTAGCTCTTGTCCCCTTACGTATAGTAATACAGAAATTATACCAAAGTAAACCCTGATCGATACTTAATAAACCCTCCAAGTTTCATAACAATCGCATTATTCTTTCTAGAGAAATAAATATTTTTTTATGTATACTGTATGTACTGTTTATTGCACCGCATAATATTACTTTCAGATCTCTTGAATTTGGGAAAAAACTATTTGCTTTATTACCATAAACAGAGACATGAACATGACTGTTTACAATATTCAACAATACACTTGTATCACTCTCTGTAGAACTAGAAACATAAACCTTAAGAAATAATGTATACAAATTGAAATAACTTCCAACGTATCTTTGTTAATACGTCTGGCCTATGCATATCCCAATACATATACATACAATCATCCAACTTCTTTCAGTTTTCTTCATTAAATTGTTATAAAATATTCCTATCAAATGTAATAGAGTGCAAGAGAAAGAAAGAATGAAATACAGACTCATTGTTTTGTTGACAACAATGAACAAATACAGTCTCAATTTCCTCCTATCCTTTGCCTCCTCCCCTTTCTTTCTTTCTTTCTTTCTTTCTTTCTTTCTTTCTTTCTTGTGATCTTGACACGTGGTGAGGAAGTTTTGTACATTTCTATATTGAAGTGTGGTTTATCCACTTTCTAAGTTGTCTTTGCTGCCAAAAGTGATTTCGTGTTTAATCTTAACGGCATTATACCCAGACAAGACCAGAAGTGTGGTTTGCGATCAGTACAATGGCGACAAGTGGACTGCGTTCGTGCGTTAACTCACCAAATAGTTTTTGTTATGTGTGTGGCCAGTTTGTAGTTAAGGGACAGTGTAGACCCATTACGCCATCGATGAAACTAGCATATAATAAATATTTCTGATGTGTGGGGGACCAAGACAAAACTTGGGCACAGCACATCATTTGTGTGTCGTGTTACGTCACTTTACTTGAATGGGCCAAAGTAAAACGGAGATTCATGAAAATTGCTGTACCAATGGTGTGGTGAGAATCCACCAACCATGTGGATGATTGTTATTTTCGTCTCAGAGTAATTAAGGGACATTCTAAAAGAAGCAAATACAGAATAAGTTACCCCAACGTTAAATTCACAATTAGACCTGTTCCGCACGGGGATGAGCTTCCATTTCCTGAGCCACCTACCAACTGGGAAGAGATATGCCCAGAAGAGCCTGATGATGAACCATCGAGATCAACATCTACATCCACTGATCCAACGTTCACCCCTGACAGTGTTCAAGAGCCACACTTCATCCGGCAATGTGAACTTAATGACCTAGTGCATGATTTACACCAGACAAAACGAGAGGCGGAAGTTCTGGATAAAGGCTTCAACAGTGGAACTTGTTGGCTGTTGAAACTAAAATATCAGTGTACAGGAAAAATCATGTGCAATTTTCGAGTTATTTCTCAATGCAAGATAATGTGTGTGTATGTACGGATATTAATGACTTGATGGAAGAGCTTGGAATTCCTTACGTTCCAGAAGAGTGGAGGTTATTTATCAATGCTTCAAAGGTCAGCCTTAAAGCTGTACTTTTACATAATGGAAATCAAAAACCTTCTATATCACTTGCGCACTCAAGGACGATTAAGGAATCCTATGACACCATGTCAACTTCGCTAAATCTCATAAATTACAAGGACCATTGTTGGCAAATATGTTGTGATCTCAAGGTAGTTGGTATTTTATTAGGACTGCAGTGCGGTTACACGAAGTACTAATGCTTTTTATGTTTATGGGATAGCCGAGCTGATGACAAGCATTATGAAGTGAAGGACTGGGAACTTAGAGTGAATTACGTACCTGAAGAATATAACGTCAGATATGTTCATTTGGTAGATCCAAATAAGGTAATACAGCCACCACTTTATATATAGTTAGGACTTATGAAGAACTTTGTCAAAGCCATGGACACAACTGGTGAAGCTTTAAAGTATCTGCGAGATAATCTTCCTACCCTGAGTGATACTAAGATTTCAGCGGGAGTGTTTGTTGGTTCCTAGATTAGGAAACTAATGCTTGATGATAACTTTGACAGCAAGTTAAACAGTGCCGAGCTAGCTACCTGGACAGCATTTAAGTGTGTTGTGTGCAACTTTTTGGGCAATAACAAAGCGGAGAATTACAGTGAAATCGTACAGGACATGCTACAGAAATACAAAGAGTTGGGTTGTAGGATGTCTTCCACTTGTAAATCCACTTTTTACACTCCCACCGTAGCTTCTTTCCTCCTAACCTAGGTGCTGTCAGCGACGAACAGGGGGAAAAATTCCACCAAGACATAATGGCAATGGAGAAAAGGTACCAGGGATGATGGGATCCTTCAATGATGGGGGATTATTGTTGGGGTCTTGTTAGAGAATGCAACATTTCTTACAAAAGAAGGAAGTAGTGTATATTTTTGTAACTCGATGGAAGTTTTATACATTCTGGTACTTTCAATGGCTTATTCATGACATTTTTGAATATTTGTATTATTGTTTATTGTAAATTGTGATACATGTAAATTATATTGTATTCTATTTTATGTCTTTGTTTGTGGTAATAAAGCAAATCGTTTTTTCTCAAATTCAAGAGATCTGAAAGCAATATTATATGGTCCAATAAACAGTACACACACTATACATAAAAATATATTTATTTCTCTAGAAAGAATAATGCGATTGTTATGAAACTTGGAGGGTTTATTAAGTATCAATAAAGGTTTACTTTGGTATAATTTCTGTGTTATTATACGTAAGGGGACAAGAGCTAGGGATATAAAATATGTGTTAAAGGGAATTTTTTTAGGGATTTTCTCCAAAATCCCTCTGTCGTGGGAAAACTGCACGTGATGGGAAAAAACTGAATGCATATTCGAATTCAGCGCAAAAAGTTCCTTTAAGATCAGGTGTTTTCTCTCATGTTACAGACAAAAAGTTTAAATTTGTTAACTAGTGTAATTTACACACTACACGGTGATATATATCGTCACCTTGGAACCGGAAGGTACTATATCCACTTTTCGACAAAATTCAGTTAACATTGTAGTCAAAGACCTTGTACTGAAGGGCATCAACCTCAAAAGTACCATCTCACAAAAATACCTTCAACTGGTTAGAAATGTCAGAAATATAACGAATTTATACAGGCCTTAAATGGAACTTCAAATTTTAAAACTATTTTTTCTCAAATGTAGCTGAAGTGGACATAGTACCTTCTGGTTTCAAGGTGACGATATATATACAACAATGATACAACGCAATTAGCAAGCATATAGCTAAACATACCATAATTTTAGTAATCTGTTCATTGATCTCAAAAGTTAGTAATCTGTTCACTGATCTCATTTTACACAGTAAAATGCCTGGTCAGTTGCTCCGTTTATCGGACTTATCAGTGACAGTTCTCTCGTACGACCCTACATACCGTTAAAGATGTTAACATTATTTCAATGTAATAAATTTCCTGAAAAGTTCTGTAGCCACTCGCATGTCTAAACAGGTGCTTACTCAAGTACTAATCACTTTGTGATAAAGAGCTACACTAAAATGAAGTTAAATTGTTTGTTGAAAAATAATAGTAGTACTAGATGAGACCAGATTAAGATCTGTACTATTCCAACTAATAAAACATATTTCATTCATGGATTAGAATGAAATGTGAGTTACAATAAAATTATTATTATTATTGACTAGAACCTTATCTCCGTATATCTCTGAACATGAACAAATTTACCTAAAGAAGAAGAATATAAACGAACGAAGTAACAAAATAAAGAGGAAATAAACAGATTGATATGAATATAATGAATAGTTTCCTAAGGTATTTTCTTTCTTCTTCTAAAATATACGCGCCAACTGAAATAATTGTAAAGCAATTAGACAACAAATATATAAGTATTATTCGCAGGTTTAATAAAAGTAATAATCGAACAAATTGAAGACGACAGGAAGAAACGTGCAAGTACCCTATCAGGGAACTTTGAAGTTTATTTCAATGTTCAGTCTCTATTAGGATTCCTAACTTACAATAGGTTTGCAACAAACCTGACACGACAAGTATACAAGTTCATAACGAGCTGACAGGGTAAGTCAGTAAGCTTGAAACAAACTTAAAACGAAAATTTTACTTGACTATTAAACTTACAGCAAGTTGTCATTCCACGTTTGCTGCAAGGATACAAGCTGTTAGGTGAGAATCACTAATGATAAATATATGACAGGTATCCTACACACAATAACCTTTTTTAGGGAACAGTAAAATTAACGCTATTAATATTTAAGTAAAAGAGAGCTAAGATGCCCTTACGAGTCAAAGATTTTCGCAGCTCTGACACTACCCTTCCAAGAGACTTACTTTATTCAGATAACGTAAAAGCGTTATAATAAGAGTTTAATGCATAATTCAATTCAGAGCACTGAAATTGAAAAGTTCTGTTGGCGATTTTTATGCTAGTCGCTGTGACTAGCACTCGCTGAGAGGGCTGCGCCCTCTATTCAGGTGTAGGATGTATGGAGAGATGTGGAGTTGAAGAAAAGAAGTAGATGGTCTATGGGATTTAAAATATTTTCTTACCCTTTATTTACAAAAAATATATAAATCTTGGTATGTATAATTTAAGTTTTAAACATATTAGTGGTAGAAATGGGTGTCACTCGGGACTGACAGGTGGTGTTATGGAGAAGTAGACATATGGACCTGCATAGGTAGCTTGAAATTTATCTTTGAAGAGTTCGGTGGCTACGTGTTGTACTTTGGTGAGTATACTCTTTTTTATTTTATTTTGACTGAGAAAGTTAAGGTTGTGTAGCCTTCTCCTTCATATTATCAGTAGCATGATTAGCATTTATCATTATATATCGATACACTTACAATTAGGATACACACAAATAAACATTAACTATATGTTATTCGTGTAACGCGCGCGCGCACACATCCACACGCGTGCGCGCGCAAGAATCATATACATACATGTTCTAGGTTTGAGACATATGATATACTGCCGTCTTATACCATAACAACAAGAACAGCAAAAACAACAACAAAATATTAGTATATTTCTATCAGCAATACTTAACTTATTTATTTAAACAACTGTGTGAGGCAATCTGATCGAATTCAATAAGAATGATTGGGAGCTGCTATTAAATAAATGTTTTATTTCTCTCTCTCTTATAAATGGGTAGATTGCGTGTTCCAGTTGCCATGAATTTTGGTCTGTGAAAGTTACATTTTGTTTACCTGCACTGAATTTTGAATAATTGACGTCAAACGAAAAAGGCGGGAAAACCCACTTGGATTGAGTCTTAACAGATATCACAGCTACCAAGAGAACTCTATGCGGCCTGAGTATTGACAATGAGACAAAGTATTTTGCATTTTAGTCCTTGCTTGGCGTACAGCGAAATGCCTCCGACACCCTTCCCTTCCCTGTCTACCCTAAATAAACTATAACTCAGTATATTTAATACTGATGATGGAATAGATGATTCCGCCTAGGTCTCCGAAATTCCGATCACATGAACAGACACGTTATTAAATGTGGATAAGACCTCGTCAAAATGGCCGAGCAACGACTGGGCATTAAAATGAGCTACACTGAAATTAGACTCACGATTGTTAAAATTGTTTACCAGTACTGACCTACATTCCTCAATACTACCGTTATGGGGACGCTTTCCCCGTTCGAAGGTCACTGAACAAGCCTCTGGGCTCTATCGTAAAGGGTTTGTTTCTGAGTATGTACAGCAGCTTTTTCCAGCTCGCCGCTAGGACGATACTGCTGTTACTTCTATTGAACAGGGTTGGCATATATGTTAATATTTACTGCACCTATAATTAAACTAACAATCAATTTTTTAAAAAAATCTACATTCTTACCTCTTTTTTGGTTGCAAATTGCCACACCAATATTGTGTACGACAAGGCCGTGCTCAATATTCATTTTGTTGCTTGATGTCAATCTGTTAATTACTTTACATCCTCTTGAGTTGTACTTCACTACTTCTTGAGTTCTTGTCTACTTTACATCCATTACACTGAATGACACAAAAAAATGCACCGAAACTTTCCATACACACTGCATTCGCACATACAAAGTAGATTATAGAAAATACACAAACACTTACACTAAAATAATATATATTAGGTATTCGGAACTAAGCACAAATACACTCACAACAATAAATTCTGTAGTAGCCCAGCGAACTATTGCTGGAAGGTTAATTTACCGTTTTCGGCTCCATTTTGTAGAATTTATAGTTTATCTCTGAAGAGCATTTAATATTTTGATCCATATTTATATAGGTCACAAAAGCACAAAAGGACACGATACAATATGAATAATAATAATTATAACTAAAAAACACACGATAAGAATAGTACACCGCAGTTCACCGCAACTCATGTGAGTCTTTTTCTTCACAGTAACGAAAGTTCTGTCATAGTAGAAAGATAGTATTTTATACCATTCTTTCACACAACCGCTTTTTCGCCTTAACTCCAAACCTGTTTGTAAGAGTAGTTCTCAGTCGCAGAGCGCCAAAGTGTTTTACTACACAAATCTTTCCTGATGGTAATGTTCGTTCCCTCCAGTTTCTTCTTGCTGGCAAATACCGACGCCCTTGCGCGGTAATTGGTGAAACGTACTATCAGGACCCTAACATTTTTTTTCGGAGATTTAGGGCCAATTTGGTGGCTTCCACATATGTCTTCTTGCTGGATTTTAACGCCTAACTTATCTTCAAACAGTTTTATTGCCACGCTGTATGTGTTTTCCTTTGCATATTCTTGGATTCCAAATATTCAAAGGTTCTGTTGTCTTTGACATTGCTCGCATTCCACAATTTGAGCCCACACTTTTTCAATTTCTTCACCTTTCTTTTAACTTCCGCACTTAGTTCATTTCTTTCTTCCGTGCTGAGTTGAAAACTTGAGCTGCAAACATCTCAAGTCCACCAGAGTATTTTTTTCACAAGTGCAAAAATCAGTCCAAGGACTTAGGATGTTATTCTATTCAGCTGAAATTATTTTGTATTAAGAGAGGTTGAAGTTAGAATGCAATATTAAGCAAGATGCCGAACATAGATGCCGACAAACAGAAAAAATGAAAATACGAAAAAAGTAGACTTGGGATGTTTTGCAATTTGCAGAACTTACATTTTAGGATCTCCTTAAGTCTTCGCACCACAACGTTCGTAACTGATTCAAATATTGAATCAATCACTAATTTTAACACTTCAGGGGATTGCACTGCTGCTTTCACTTCTTAACACACTTGTTTCACAAACTCCTCTTGGATCTGCCCAGCGATGGAGGGGTTATTCACCTTTGGAGGATTCCCTGCTTTTCGAGGTGCCATTGTTTAATTTTTAACATTAAAAAATATATGCTAAATTTGAAACTGTTGCAACTGATTTTTATTTTAACTGTTTAACACAATCTTATACACTTCAGACTTGCTTGATTTTCACTTTAGCTGTACTTCATATATCTTTTTAAACTCTAAACTGAGAGTCCACAATCACGCACTACCTGCTTCTCGCCATTTTTGCACTCTCCCTGGCAAATTGATACAAATTTTGAAAGATGAGTGTGAGAAAGGTGAGAAAGTGTTCGACTGTGACAGGTTGATGTGTTGGTTATGGAATTTTGAAAGATACAGTAAATCCAGGTGTTTCTGAGTTGGGTTGAGGTCAGTTTTTGTGCTTATATGTAAAGGTTGTATGAGTTTCTCCACATTGACTGCATTTGGGTGATTGTTGGATGTTGGTGCATTCTTTAGTGTTGTGTTGTCCGGTGCAGTAATCACACTGGCTGATTCGGGTAGTTTTTTTTGTAAAATAATCGTTGTAAGTCTGGCAGCGCTGGCATTTCAAGTATCGGTGGTGATGTGCGGGATGGTTCAATCTTGTATCGTCTTTTATAGATATATGCTCCATTGTTCAGAAGTTCATCAATGGTCTGTTGGTCTGACATTAGTACTCGATCATGTAGCTGGACGTGCTTTCCTTTGTTATTATACGAAGATATTTATTGGTGTTATGTCCCTTGGTTCGTAGCTCAGTTTCCGCTTCATCATCAGTGATTTGTGGATTTAAACCGCGTATGACAACTGATAACATATGAGCCCGGCGTGGAGGTGCTGCTTGATGTATTGTTCTGGTTTCCATTCTGATGAGTTTAGAAGTAGGTCAGAAGATTTCGAAGCTGTATTTGTTTCTGATATGTGTGGTTAGATTCGGATAAGGAAATTTGATAATTATGCTGCTATGAGTTGGTACTATTTCAGAGATGCTAATACGAGGGAATATTTGGGTAGTTAATGTAAAGTTATTCAGGTGTCTGAAATTTGCTGTCGATGTTTATCAACAGAAACGAAGGTAATGGAGCATTTTGAAGATTTGCAAAATGTGCAGGTTGTTCAGGATCAGAGTTTTCCATTTGATTGTACAGAATCTTCTTCAGAGATGCTGAATGTGTGTATCTTCTTGTTTGGTGGTGGTCCGGAGCTTCCTGAATGTCGTAATGCAAGAAAGCGAGATCGAGTCCTTGCGTTTGTTATTTGACCGACGTTGTTCTTGAAACTGGATGACCCAGTGCTGAGTACAGATGAAGACTTGCGTTGAACTACTGGTCGTAATCAATGCTTTCCAAGTTCAGGAATGACTGGTGGTGTAAAAAGAATTCACAATGATGATAATAAAGTAAAAATGATCAGTCTCTGTAGGAATGACTTTAGTGAGGTAGAGCTCCTGTTTGGATAGGGGTTCAGGAACGTACATTCAATTTGAAATATACAGTCCAATCGCGAGTTATTGGTAAGGTATATCTGACTCTCCCAAAGACGCAGCTGGAGTCTTGAGATAACACAGGAATTTGAAATGTGAAGGTGTTCAAAAAGCTGGTTATATGGGTTCTGCTATGGTAGCGTTGAACCTAGATGCCAAGTGAGTATTCTGCTGGCAATTTTTTCAAAGGTTGATGGTTCACAAAGTGTGGACAGTTCCATGTTAAGGGTTTCGCCCTTATTCCAAGCATGGGTGGAAAGGGAATCTAGGAAGGAAAGACAAGGATAAATGGTTATTGGTGCATGAGCTTTAAGGTAATTATTTTTCATTGCCTTTATGTATTAATTCCGATCAGGGAAATTATAAGGATTTTGCTTCCAATCACAAACGTGGTTCTGTGGAATCAACGACTATGATATTGGAAAGATGAAGGAAGTGCAATTGTCTCACAACATTTTGACACATATCATCTCCTAGATGATAGATCTCTCCCAGGTTATTCTCTAGGGATTTATGATAAGACAGGTGAACCCAACATTCAACATTTATGAGTACTGTGCAATGATGTAGGTGAAGAGTGAATGATAATGATGTTTATTCTGGATTGACGGGTGCTATTGAATAGAAAATGTATGGACCTTAGTAAGTAGCTGTAAGTTGGAGTTTGACTTCACGGGCTGCAAGAGTGATTTACTGAATAATGCCGTTTTTATTGAAAGGATAGGTGTTTCGGAAGACGAGTGTTAGGAAAGCAATGATTTGTTCTAGGGTTGGAGACTTATTCGGGATTGGTTCTGTATTTGGAGGAATACTAACTGGAACTGCTACGAAGTCAGAGTTAATGGAATAATTAGGGTCTGGTTTAAGTCTGCCTGGACATTTGTAGGCAAACGTAAGGTATTTGTAGGTTTTATAGATTATTGCATGTTTTTGTGGTGTGGTTTCCTGAACAATAACCGCACTTGAGAAATAGAATACGAGAGAGAGATAGAATACGATTTTTAGCCATCATAATAATTCATTTATTTTCATTTTGTTTCTTTTTAATTCATTATGAGGAAAACAGAAGGAATAAATATTAATGTAACATAAAGGAAGCAAAGCAATTAGACGTCTTCTAAATACAAGTTGAAATAAAAAGGTAGACAGAATTACGTATTGTCGAATACATGCATTCCTCAACCGGGAATGTGTTCTTCTGGTTAACAGTGACGAGTACGTCATGACAGCGAAGGTGATGACTTTGCGATCAGATAACTTTGGCTGCATGACGAAATTGATCATTGAACGCCAAACTAAAAGGCAGACAATTTTTATGGAAAGTTTTCGAAGGTATCATTTACCCAGGTTAGGTGTGATGGCACACTCTTCTTGTGTCTGTCGATTGGGTGAAAGCTGACTACGGGTCTCGTACCCATGACGTTAAACGTATAAGTTTCATTACGCTTTCGTCGGATGTTTTTAAGTGCTAAAGGACCACATTCTCTGTAAGTCAGAACTATTTATTGCTCTTAACGAGATCATGCATTTTCCAAGTTGTGACGATTGTCAATATTTAATTAGCAATTTTAGTTAGGTAGAATAGCGAAATAGCTTCAGACAAATTTATGAGACGTCGCCTTTTATTTAAGATCATGAATATCTTGGGAATCATTAGTTCATTACCAAGTCCCTATGTCGAAATCATTAGTTTGTAAATTAGATGAAAGTTTGCAATACTGTCCGACATATGACATGATTGCCATTTTCGAGCAATCATACGCCATCATTTACCAGCTCTACTGCGGTCATGTCTATGGCGGAAAGGCTCGAACTTAGATCAAAACGAGCGCAATAACACTTGGATTGATTGCTACATTTGGAAGTTGAATGGTGGTTGTATGTTAGACATTTTTCGCACCGGAGTTGTAATGGTGATTGAGTTCTTGATGGTTTGACTCTGTGGTTATACATAAATGCTCCGAATTTTAAATATTGATCTATAATGTTCTGATCTGGAGTTAGCACGCGGACCATGTAGCTAGGTGTTCCAATCTTAGTTTTAATGCGCAAGCACTTTCTGATTGTGTATCCCTCTGTACGCAGTTCGGCTTGCATTTCGTCATCCAATTTATATGGGTTTAGTCTTCTGATTACAACTATTAGTTGTGGAGGTCGACGTGGCATTCTGACTGTTCTGGTGGTAAGCAGAGAAAGATGTGCAATTGTGAATTTTTTGCCGAAAATTTCGTAACTGTATTTGTTGCGAATTGTAATTACCAAGTTGCTGTGAGTGGATTTGAAAATGATGCCGTTACGTGTTGGTATGATTTCTAAGATGAGGTTGCGAGAAACGTATTTAGTTAGTTTCAGGAGCAGTTGTTTTGGGGTCTGATAATGTGGGTCGAAATTATTTAGCAGGAAAAGGTGAACCGGTGCAACTGCTGCATTAGTTGATTTGTCTTCCGGTTCGGAGATGGAGACGCTCTTGAATTGTTGATCTAAGTCAGAACCTGAAGCACAGAGTGTGAGTACGATTGTTCGAAAGTGATTCGTCACTGCTGTAAGTGAGAAGCGATGGAGGGTGATTTTGTTCCAGATGTTGTTGGTTGTCCTAAATTTCTTGCATGTTTGGTGACTTTATCGACGGATGCAAGCTTGGGCGTTGGAGTAGATAATGTTTGATTTACGACGAATGATAGTTGATTTTTACCAATGTGTTTATTAGACATGCTGCAAATTTAGATGATAAAATAGGTAGGATCAACCAGAACACGAGTAGAAAGATCACTGGAGACAGGCCAGTCATCGTGGTGATGAAGGTTGAATAGATCTACTGAAGATGTACTACAGATGATAATGTAATTTGCAGGTGGGACAAGCCATGGGGTTAATTGTCCAGATAGTGTTCATCCTTTCGGCAATACGAGTCGAAAAGAATGCTATTGGCTTGCTCGCTCTGACCATTTAAACGAGCTCATTGCATCGAACAATTGCACATGAAAATTACGTGGAAATGTACAAAAATTGTGGTCACATTGTTCCACCTAGTTAATAAATGGCTTTTTAGTACCATCTGAATATGTGGTTGCGATTTTTTGGTAGCTGCAGCTAGCACTCCCAGATAGCTACACCCTCTATTTTTGATGAGAAGTTTAGTGAAAGGCAATTGGATTTGTGAAAATTTGCTGGGCTAAGTATTTTTACTTCATTTTATTAATTAACCATTAATAAAATTTATTAACTTTATTAATCATATTATTATAACTAATGTTCTAAACATTTTGGACTTTATGAACTTTGTTCATTAACATATTGTAGGTAGGGAATAATCTTGATAATTTGATAAATGGTAGAGGTGAGGTGATATTTCACATCACAACACTTTGGCAACAATTTAAACAAATGTATGGATGGCTCTTCTGGCTAGGGGTTACTCTGGGCTTAATGTAGACGGATGAAGCCCTGATAATACACTAATGGTTACATTGCAATTGATAAGGGTGCTATATAGTGAGGGGTGTCATGCGAACGATATGCTGTGATGATGTCAGAGTCGGGATAGTTAGGTGGTAATGTATAGTGAAAGTGATATAAAGTGAATAGAAATGATAGCGGTGAATGTTTATGTTTGGCGTTTATGTTGTTGTGATTATGTGATTGAAGTATATCTTGGAATAATGGGTGCTATGTTTCCATTCTGCCGGTAATGTACTTAGCACTTGTATGCGGAAAGTGGTTCCCAGAGCATGGTGTTCTAGTATTTTTAGTTCTTTATATATCGGGTGGTCGGCGGCGATCAAGGTTGTAAATCCGTATGATAACACAGGTCACAGGAAATTCTTGGAAGTGTTAATTACTGTTTTTCGTTTCAGTTTCAGTTAGTCTTTTAAGAAGGTTAAGTCAGTTTTTGGCTTTTGCAATGATCTAAAGATGGGGACGCCAGCTGAGATGGTGGTCAAATATTAGTCCAAGGTAGGTAACTTGTTGGAAGGTCTGATTGGTTCATGTAGGACTTTGAGGCGAGATGGATTTCGTTGTATGTGAGATCGATATTTTGGGTGTAGAAACACGATGGTTTTAGTTTTGTTAGAATTTATGGTAAGTCCCTACTTATAGCACCATGATATGAAGATGTTCATAACGTTATTCATTGTGCGATTGATATGTTGAATAGTCTTACTTATGACTAAGTGGGCGGTGTCATCATCGTTTTGAAAGATATGTGTATTTTCTGATAAGTCTGCAATGAAAAGTAAGTACAAGAGAGGGGAAAGTGCTGAGTCTTGTGATAATCCGCAGTGTAGGAAGATGGGATTTTATTGATACGTATGCTAAATGGTTAGTGAGGAAGTTTAAGATGAATCGTAGATAGGTAACAGGAAGTTGGAATGAGCGAAGTTTATGAATGAGTGCTTTATGCCAGAATGCTTTCTCTAAATCGAACAGAACTAGACGTGATTCATATGATGTGTTGAAGTGATAAAGGTAAGTTGTATGGGTTCGTAGGAAGATACGGCTTGAGAGGATTTGTTCGGTTTAACCCTAGCATTACCAAGTTATTTTGGGTCGCATTAATTTTCAGGGGGGATCTCTGACGCCCACAAGGAAAATGTTACTTTTTCTCTCGGAAACTATTTTATACTGTCTGATGTGAACTTTGGATGTCTAAGACATCACATAGTTTTCTTCTATTTTATTACGATGTTTCTAAGTGCAGTGTTGTCAACTATATCTATATAGCTGTGTACGTGACATTTTTTCTTTATGTTAGTAACTATGACACATTTCTTATACTTGTTTTCGTAGAAAAACAAACAATAAGATCAAAAGCACCTCAGTACAGTTAGTATATGCACGAAGGCACTTTCATCCCACATTTCATTAGATACCATTTATCATACCATATTTCATATATAACATTTACAGTATTCTGTGAATAGCCCCTTACTACTACCAAGGAGAGGGCATCCGAGGCCCACAACGCAATATTTAAATTATAATTGGAACAAGGTAAGTAATAAAAATGAAGCAAGTACGCTTGAATCAACAATAGGTTGAAATCTGACATTTTTTTTTCAGATTTTTGTCGAACTGGAAATGTTAAAAAAAATATAAAAAAAATTGTGGACCTCGGAGCCCCCCCCCCCTTAACAGTGTTAAGGAACATGAAAGTTTTGGATGTTTTCCAGTGGTGTGATATATACTCGGTTCTAAGAATGAATGTGTAAATAGAGGCTAGTAGCTGAAGAATGACCAGTGATTCTTTGAGGTGCCTATATGAAATGGTGTCCATGTCGGGAGCTGAGTGTCGTTTATGTGCAAGGACCTGTAATTTCGTCTGATATTATTGGTGGTGTAAGAGGTGATCTGGAAGGGGATGATCGGGGTGTGGTTGTAGGTGTGACAATTGTAAATTTAGTCGTTCCGCAGGATGATGTCTTAAAGGATTAATGGGGAGTGTCGGAGTAAAAATGGTTTGTAAATAATCAGCGAATGTATCTGCTTTCTCTTTGTCTGTGTGTAAGGTTTGGTCTTGGTGAAGAACAAAATAGGTCGTTTTGCTGTACTTGCCCGTGAGAGTATTGAACCGCTTCCAGTATTTGGTAGGATGTGAAGTGCTTGCTAATTTGTTACAGGTTTTTGTCCTTTGTCTTAGTTTGTATGCTTTAATATAGTTGCGAACTGCTCGTTGAAGTTAGCGGTGGAGTCGGAGTAATTCAGGGATTCTTGATAATCATGGTAAAATTGTGTGATCGTTTGACTATGGGGAGGCATTGATGGGGTAATTTGAGGTGGTAAGGATTTATGGTGCTGGTAGGTATGCACTGATTTGATGCGCCTTTTATGATGTTGGAGATACATTTCCTTGTTATATATAGTTCATTTTTATTTGTCGGTGTTGTCAGATGATGAACGTTACTCTGAATAGGTTGTCGGTATCCATTCCAATTAGCCTGGTCGAATCTAAGAGCTTCTCGATGTTTCAAGTTCGGTTGTTGTATTGGCTGTTGGTGTTGTTGTAAAGTGAGTTTGATAGGAGTATGGTCACTTCCAAGAAGATCTAGAACTTCGATGGTGCAACGGTTTACAAGATTGGTAGATGTAATTACTATATCTACTGTCGTATTTGAAATGGGCCGAATAGGTTCAGGGAGTTGAAGAACTGTTCCGTTTGTTTGATGTTATATAAAATCATAGACCTGAGAAAAGAGCCATAAAATTATTGTGAGATTGCAGGTAGTGTGGTTTTAAACTTCTGTCGAATTTGAATTTCTATTTTAATACCTTTAGGCAACTAAGGCTCAGGTCGTATGGATGATAATGGGATGAATTGATGGAATGGAGAAAGTGGGAGGAAACGGGAGTACCCCGAGAAGACGCACGCACACGGTGTTTGTCCACCACAAAGCCCACATGGCATGAGCAGGGATCGATCCGACGCCCCTTAGTACCAGAGGTGAGCGCTCTACCAACTGAACCACCGTGGCCCCCTTTAAACTTCTGTCTCAAGTGAATAGGCATGAAAGTCTGCATAAGGTCCTGAATACGTGGCATTCAAGTTAACGTGGAGTGCTGTTTTGGTTGCGTATTGTATCTGTTGTAGAACGTTTTGACGCTGAAAAGGATGTAAGTTCTTTAGAGTCATCTGTTATGAATCAGAGAAATTGATCTATTGTTATGAGTTGAAATACTGAAGTAATGGTTGTCTCATGGTGCCGTTTTGTTTCTGGTGTTCGGATTGGGACGATGAACGCAGGTTTACCTGGTTCCGCTGCAGGTCTGGCTTTACATTTATAGATAAAAGTTGGATGTGGTTGACTGCTACATTTCGGTGGTTGTAAATTTGGGCAGGATTTCGTGTTATGAGAACCACCACCACCACAGTGCAGAATCCACATTTAGTATAATTCAGATATTTAACTGTAGGACGTGCATTGTATAACTGACACTTTTCACGTCTTATGGGCATCGGATGATGTGAATGAGGGATTTCTACTCCGTATCATCTCTTGTAGATATAACGCTTTGTAGATATAACGCATTTGTCAGCAGATCGTCTATTGTTTCCTGGTTGTTTGTTATTATTCGTATTCGTATTATTCGTTCGTTCTCCCTGTCTGTTTTTGAATCCATTTTACGATGGACCGTCCCTCTTGTTTTATTTCTAATACTGCTTCATCGTTTGTAACATCTGAAACCACGGCACGAATAACAACAGATAGTGTTGGAGATTTGTGAGGTGGTTGTGTTTAAAGAAGTGGTCTGTTCTCAATGCGAGTGATACTTGCTGACTTTCCGACTATCTCGAAGCTATGACGGTTTCTGATTTTATTTGCTCCTGTGAATAACGATGCCATTTCTTGTAGGTATGAGTAGTTATGATGTCACGTGAGACGTATTTCATGAACTGTTGCAAAAGTTGTTTCGGATTTTGAAATTTTTGATCGAAGTTATTTAGCAAATAGGAATGCGTTCTATTGGCTGAAGATGATGATGATGTTATATCCGAAAATTGTGCTCTATCGTTAATATGTTGTTTATGTTCTGCGTCTGAGTCGCTAATTGTAAGATTATTTGGCAGTGGTGAAGTTGGTCGTGATGGGCTTTCCATAGGTGAACGTGAGCGAGATCGTGAAGCTGAAGATGTTTCTTGATTTCTCTTGTTTATGACTTCGCCTATGATTGATGGCGAGACCTTAGCTTCCCTTTTACGGCCACTTGTACATGTTACTTTATATTTACACATTTTACATGAAACAAAATGTCTTCTGACATACTTTCGCTTAATAAGACAGTAATCAATAATTATTAGCAAATTACCGTCAAACGGGGCTACTTTGACACCGTATGTATTTGCTGCGTAATGTCAAAGTTACCCGACGTATGGGGTTCCTTTAACATGGAATTAATGTAAATCCAGTGTAAAACACTGTTTTGGTCATGTGTAATATATGCTGTATGCTTTTTAACCAGAAAATCTTTATTTTTTCATCATTATACACCATTATACAAGTTTTTCTTAAAGCTTTACTTTAACATACTTTTACATGTAACAACGGAATGGAAACCTTAATCGTCAATATCACAATCGTAACAAGCATACTGAGGATTTTTAGATCCATTATTACAAAACCCACACACCCATTTTTTGCACCTGACCCACTGAATCCCCTCTCTTCCGCCCTTGTAGTTTCGAAAGTCACACATACAGATGGTACAGGTGCTTTCGTCATACCCTTTTATTTTCTTCGCCTTCTTTCTCTGGCGGAGTTTCTTTCGGAGCTGTGATGGTTGTCCGTTTTCCAGTTCTTCAACCATTGGTTCCTCGACGACCACCTCTTCCGTCACCAAAGGCTCTCCGACGTCTCCCTCTTCCACCCTCATATCTGGTCCCGTAGTTTTCGGTTCTTCTTCCCGTGGGAGCAACCGCTTTTCAGGAGAGGCCAAAATCTTTTTCCCTCGTTCCCTCCGCTCGTGCTCGCTCTGGTGCTTGGTCCCGCTCTATAATCGTGAAGAAACTCCAGGAGACTTGCGTCCATGTCTCTCTCGACCTGTGTGCTATCGGGCTCTTTGGGTAACTTTGGGAGGGGAGCTTCAACGTTGAGGGGAACCAAACCTGTAGCGCGGAATTCTGCCTTCAGGTTATCGCCTACGGTGGGAGCCAGGGAATCCATGAGTCGGGACAATAGACCAGGAAACTGTTCCTTGGGAATCGATCCGCTTCGTCGGGTCTCCTTCCGCCATGATCTCAGTACGGCTCTCCAATTCTTTAGTGGCTCACGTCCAGCGGCTAGAGCAGATGCGTCGAGTTGGGTGGCAGAGCAGCCAAGTAGATGTTCCTCTCCTTGGCTCCCTGAATGACAGCAGGGGAGAAATGGCTGGCGAGATTGTCTCCAATAACAATCTTAAGGTCACTCGGGGTCGTGTTCTTGTCGAGGTGTGGGACAAGAACATCGAAGAACCACGTCTCGAACAAGTTCATGTCAAACCACCCACTTGGCCTGCTTGCGTATTTGGTTCCCGGCGGGCCTCCTTTTGCCCAGTTCTGGTAGAGACTTTTGGACTTGTATACAACCATTGGTGGCAGAAGGTGGTCCTCAACCGACCCGCAGACCTCTATGCTTGTTGACATTTTGGAATGTTCCTTCACCCGCTCCACACGTCTACATCCTCGAGGAACAATAACCTTTGCAGCTCTAGGATCATCCACGACACAGGTTTCATCGTAGTTGAAAACGTTCTTAGGTTCAGCAGTTTCCAGGACACTAGATATGTTCTGAAAGAACTTCTTGACCGCTGGCTCTCCAACTCGTGCTCCTTGATGTTCGTCGCCAATCGTTCACTTAAGTTGTTCCTTGCAGCGAACGCCTTCAGGAAGTCGGGACCTGAGACGTTCGTCCTTCCTTTCCATTGCTCCACAACTCGCCCCTGCTTCTCCACGTACTTGGATGTCATGTGACGAATGTCGCTGGATGTCATTGGAAAGCCCCAACTGATTGCCGTAGTTAGGGACTTGGCAAGTATTTGCTCCTCCACTTCTTCCAACACAGGTGAATGTCCGGCCTCTCCCATGTGCCTACCGTGGACTTTATTAAGCAATGTGGTGCGCGGGATTCGGAATGTCTTGCTCGCTTCGGCCTGCGACATTCCCTTCTTGATTGTATCCAGCGCTTGCTGATTCTGCTCCTCGGAGTAGTTCCGATACTGCCGGGAACCTGGCTTACGTTTGTAATGCCTCACCATTTCTTCCTCACTGTTAACTGGTCCCGACGCAGATTACGGTACCGTACTAGAGAGAACACGTGCTATTGGCTTGGAAGGACTTTCTGTAATGCGCCATTGATTGTAAGGAGCAAGCCAGACAAGTTCAGTCCTAGTGTTCAGCCGGTTGTACTAAAAAATGCGTTCGTTATCAAACAATATTCTTACAACATAACAATGGTACCGGTATCACAACATTTTTCGACGTTTGTTTGTTTCTTGTGTGATCCTTATCCATTGTTCATTAAACAATGTAACACTGACAAATAACAACAAAGAAAGAAAAAATACGGTACCTATTATTTACATTTCATTTTCTTTTTCTGAGGTGGTTTACGACTCGTTGATAAATACCGTATCAGCCTTATGCATGAAGGTGTATGCACCGGCGCTCACAGAAAGGAAGAATCACTCATCTGTCAAAGTAGCCCCGCTCTGTGTGAAAGTAACCCCCAGTGTCAAAGTAGCCCCGTTTTACGGTACCAAATAACAGCAGTATTAGCTGTAATATTTTCTTTTGACTAACTTGCTTCTGCTAAACATTTGGCTACAGTAGTGACATCTATTGTACAACTTTTCTACACTGTAGAGCAACATACTCAGAAGAATGATAAATAGCAGGTACCACGTATTACGTTTGCAGCAAGTTTACCTTTAAATCGACATGCATCATGTTTGCAATTTCACGATAGCAGCACGATTTCTTTCAATTAACAAATGCAAGTTTAACATATCACGCTAGAATCACTTCTGTGCAAACTTACTGCAAACGTCTATGCAAATTGAGAATGTTGTTTCTGACTACAAAATTTTTGCAAAGCATTCGTCATATGCTGTAATTTACTGTTGAAATTGTACACTCAGATATGTATATAAAAATGCTTATGAATACACTTTCCAAATAAGATAAGTTGCACAATTAGATAATACCAAGTGTATATTAATTAAATTTACATTTCAAATAAACATTCCGTATGTTAGCCCTCTCACTTATTGCCCGATTGCTCTATTCTTATATTTTAAACATTGCTTCTTGTAAGAAATTCAGCGTTTCCTTATTTTGTAACCTTAGGACTTTAAAAAAATCCACCTGCTACTTTCTACGAATCTCAGTACACATAATAATCAAGACTCTTAATATAGCAGGTTTATTCCATGTCAATTTGTTCCAGGGCTTATTACCTGCCATCTCATAATTTAATGAAATTTTGCACAAAATGTGATTCTTTTGTACAGTTACCGTACGCCTACGAAAATATTCCAGCGTATACCCTAGATACTCCTGCCAAACAAAATATACAACAATCAGAAAGATTGGTGTCATACAACGTAAGAAAAAATCGGAGAAACCAAACATTGCCCTAGGGATCGCATTCTATATTGGCTAATTTGAGAAAAGTCCCCCCTTACTTTTATCACGTTTCGACTGGAAATATACAAGTAAAACATCTTCAGCTTATCTGCTGTTTACCCTCAACAATTATCAGCAAACGTCAGCCACTTTGGGCAATTATCGGTGGATCTATTACGTCTTGATTTATTAGAGCCACGCGACAGCCGCCATTTTTAGAAGAAATTAGGCTGTAAAAATATGCACCCTTTCATTATACTCTTCTAGCTGGAGAAATCATAGAGATAGCTAAGGTTAGTTCTTTCTTATCATTTCAGACCGTTTGGTTTCATTGTAATCTGAGACCCGGAGCCCGCTCCTTCCTGTTCACACCAGCCTGCTGGTTTCTCCCTTTCTTTGTATGTGCAATAAAGAAAGATTTCCCCTTTTCCATTTTGTAGTTATATAACTGTACCAGCGTTCTGTGATTCTGGTTTTGTTCTTGCAGTTTGCCGATATTCCCGATTAACTTTGCTATTTTGTTCTGTAAAGCTTTTTGTGCTCATGTGTTTGGCTAGGCGTCTTATGTGTGTCTATCAACTCTTCTCGGAGTCTGAAGTTTTAATTTTCGTTAGGTATTATCCTTTTTTCTTTCCGGTGTTCCGGTTTGTGTGGATCACGATTTCAGCTGTCTGGTGGTAGTGACAATGGTTATTTATTATTTTATTATTCCAAGTTTATCTTTATACAGTGACAATTTCTTTTGACACTGGTCTTAGCTGCTTGACCTGCGGTATATTCTGTTGGTTACATGTCTTTCCATTTTCCTCTTGTCTGTTTAGTTGGTCTCACGCTTCGGGGAATTGCCCTTGTTTCTGGACTTTTCTGAATTCCTTGTTCAGATCTGGCAATCCTTGCTTCCGTAACCAGGCTTGATTATAAGTTTCCGGTTCATGTGGTTTCTAAGACATTGTTTGAGACGGTCCGTTTTTTATTTAATTACATTTTTATCGTTCATTTAGTTTATTTGTGTTATGAATTGCATAGGCAAGTCCAAATATATGTTTAGAGGTTAATATTCAGCATAGGTATCTCAGGGCAGATCCAAATATAGACACTGACATAGGATACAGCTACGGATGTTCCCAGTAGCTGTGCCTCTTATTTTACAATAATTTCTTTCCACCATATCTAATGCAGTTTTTACATTAAAACCACTTGCTCCGTGTGTTGTGTAGGAGGTAGAGGGACAATGTTTCACATTTGGCTTAGTGACGGTTTAAGTTGTCTTTTTAAAGAAGTTTTTGTTTACGTTGTAGTTCATTTATATTCTCAAACTGAGAAGGCGGCAACTGAATTATTATCTCACGGAAGAATAACATTTTCCAGAACATTTCAATCCAATTTGAATTAAATTCAATTTTTAAGGCCTTTAGACAACTTTGGCTAAAGACCAAACAAAGAGTGATACAAGATAGCCTATGTGAAGATAGCGGCCATAAGTTCCGCTTGTTGACATCTACATCGACATCTTTTTTACCAACTTGTCAGATTTTCCTCAATCACTCCGAAGCAATTTCACACAACTCAGGAATAAGGATCAGGAATCGGTTCAACTCAAGTGAATATAGATAAATTACATGAAGATGGAAGTTTCAGTAAATATTAAAGACGGTTGATTTCAAAATTACGGCGTGACAACCGTTCAATAGGTAGGGCCTTTTATAATCTCACCTTTTATACCAGGAAAGAGGTTGTATTTAAAAGCATGTAGCTCCTATAATAACATTAGTGAATTAAGACTCGTATGAAAGGAAATGAGATATCTTATTTACCTGAGATAATTGTTCTCTAGATGAAGTACGTGCATGGGCGGATTTAGGAGAGAGACCCTGGGGGACCAATTACTTTAAAATATATCGTTTAAGATTAAACATCTGAAATGACTTGGGGGGACAATGCCCCCATAAATCCGCCCGCGATGTATGTGGGAACATTTATGTAAAAATAGAACAAAATGTAGAAGATATTCTTTTCTAGAATTTGATACTGTAATACTTATTACTTGTTGTCGTTCGGGGGCGAAGAAAACGCACGCCAGAACTTGGAATATGATCTCCAAGATTCCAAAATATGTAAGTTTGCACATTGTATAGAATGTATACCTAATACAAGAGAACAAAACATATTCTTCCCGTAATAGCCCACTGAAAACTTAGAACTCGTACGAAATGTAATGAGTCAAACTTTTCGTTTATGTAGCGAAAAAGAAAGGGGAAGGTAATTATTTTCAGACATTTAGGTGGAGCAATATACTATTTATGGCGTTTAAGGAGGATAGGGCATTATGCACAATGAAACTCTAGGATACTTGTCTTTCCAAATAGAAAATATCTACTTCTGCGTCTTTCTCAATATCCTTATAAACATTTTATATGGTGTCGCATATGTTTACCATGGAAAGGCTGTGAGAAGAGGAATCCATGCCTAACACATAGTCACGGAATATACTTGTTAAACAAACGAACAGAAAAGAACACACTGAAGCATACATGAGAAGTATACATAGTGTCAATAACCAATTGCTGGTGGGAAATAGTAGAAGTTTACAAACTCGCGCCCACTACACAGAGAAAGAAAAACTGAGACTAAAAATCTGGAGGTCACCAGCAAAATCAATATCTGAAAGAAAACTTCAACGAGAAGCAAATGCATGTGACAAACTTGTCACACTATTTCAGATTTCATATTTGGGAAATGAAACGTCAACTCTCCGCAATAACGAGGACAGATGGTGCCGGACAGAAAAGGAGAGGACAGATTCAGCCACCACTGCCTATGCTCGCCAACAAAGTATCGAGAAACCTTCGATTACTCAGAATATGTCAAATCTTTTGCCCACAAATAAATATTTTATGCCTTCTTGCTAAGCTTCCAAATTTGAATGGCAGATATTTTAATTCTTTAATTCTGTACGATTAGTTGAAAACAAAGTATATAAACCCTTGTCTTTTATTATGCTAAATTATTATGTCCTTTGGAGAGCAGAGCGTTAATTCAGGGTGCATTTGAGTACCTTGTTTCTGAAAGCTACTAAATCCATTTTACTTTTTTAAATTTCTTTTGTATTTCATATATTATACAAGTTTCTGATTCGATTTTGCTGTCAGTTTGAACGAGAATGTACTTTATCTAATTAAAGTCAATGGAAACAAACATCTCATTTTAGATCCAAAATTTGAGTGAGAGTACAGAGCAATTTTACTTTATATTTTAAAACTAGAATTTTTCGTGAATTAGGGAAACCAATTCTACGTTCAACAAAGAGACTATTTCATTATTACTTTTATTATCAATTATATTTAATATTATTTATTACATAATATTGATTTTTTTTTAAAGACAACTGTCGTCATGTAATGTAACGCGTCAGCCCACTACCAACAAGGTTCTGCGTTTGAGTTCGGGCGGAGTGTTCCAGTTATTAATCTTATTATTTAGAAAAAGTAGCACAGAAACACACATTTTAACAGAATTTTTCTTTTTTTAAATATTATTATCAACGATGATAAAATCCAAGATTAATTATTATAATACGGAAAACATCTTTATAGGGCGGTTTAGATCTAAATGAGTTGCGTCTATAATTTAATCAAAACATTCGTTAATTCTATAGCAATATAGTCAATAAACTCATATTGACACTGAAATGAATAAAATCAAGTGAGAGTTTTGAAGTGAAGGGAACAATACACAGATAGGAAAATATTTTCTTTTTCACTACTGCTGCTTTCATTATCTGGAGCTGTGTGTGCAATTTAAACGTTTCAGCAATTGCGAATACATTACTTTTTTACTCTTCACGGAGCACAAATGGAAAAATTAACGGTACGTTAGTTAATCTGAGTGAATGCAAACAAGCAAGGACTTTTTGTTGATTTTTCAAGCTATTGAATTTTGTACGCTTTAATTGTTTGTCTCTGTTTTCTGCATAATTGTGCTGCTGATGAAATGAATATCTCGTGAACCAGTATATGATAGATTTTTGAAGTTCCGTAAATGAAAATAGATATAAAATAATTGCAGTAAATATTTTGTAGATTATTCTGAATATGTTACATTTTTCACCACCAGAAAAAGCATTTCACGAAAAGCATTTTGCAGCAGATAACATTAAAATAAAGCAATCAATCAACTTTTAAATATATATACATTGATAGAGTTCATGAAAAAGAAATATGGCCTTAGTCTGATTGTCAAATTTATTCTGTATTGATTCCAGTTCACTAACCTACAATTACCGTAGATTAGTTAGATAGGTTATATCAGGCTATACGTAAATAACAATAGTGACAGGATGTATACTGTAAAGTATGTTATATCGTATCGTCTATATTAGTCCATATAGCCGAGTAATATTAATATCCAATTGTGCTAAAGTTGAAATATTCATAAACAGAAATATTCCTGTTGTGCATTTTCTTGTATTTCCTATCAAAGCGATGCCAATTAATAAACAATTGGAGATCAAAGCATTATATTCCAATGTCCAATTTAGACAATTGAAGCAATATGTATCATAATAAGTTATCTTAATACCTTGTCAAATTACCAAAATTGTGTTTCATGCATATTTGCATATGGGAATGCATATTTTACATATTAAAATTCTGTTCTCTCAAATGTCAATTTTATCTCAAATACACGCAATTCCTAAATATATTCGATGCATAAATTTACTGAAGACAAGGTCTGTCGTACATATATATATATTCAGCATTCATAAATAGCTCTGCTTGTTGTTGCTTGATCCTCACAACTGTCAATGAAAGATATGAATAATATACAAAGCTGACACGAAGAAGAATATTCTCCATAGCGTTGAAATAATTCCTGAGGAAAAAATAGCCTTCTATTTCATCGTAAGAACTGGTATTGCTCTGGGCTTTTACAAAACTTCTCTGGTTTAGAGAACTGCAATATATTTGTATTTTCGAGAATAGCTTATTTAAAATAAATGAAATTTCTGTGTTTTATGTCACTAATTCACCACTAGTACTATAGGTTTTGGTACTGTGTATGTTCCAAAGATGTCCATTACTTCATATACCTTAAATATTACACTACACCGTCCAGTTGAACTAATAATATTTTTCAATAAAATAAATGTTAACGTGCATCAGAGTTGCAATGGAATTCATGAAGTTTTAAACAATTTAAGAATAAACTCTTCAAACCTTGAAACCGTCTTAACGGAAAACAATAGAATTGATATAAAATCTTCTTGTACAAATTCACAAAGAAGATCGACCTAAGCATCAGATGCCTAAAGGCTTTAAAATAAATTCAAATTCAAACAGAAAGCAGGAACGAAATAAACATGCACAAGAAAACAAGAAATATGTCTATTATGGAACACAATCGGAAGAAATGGCTATTGTAGGGTGGTAGTAACTTGATCTCCGCGGCGTAATTCTAGAGTTTCATAAATAGGGTGTGAAATTATTGTTTGTTTATTTTTCTCTTGTGGAAAGATATTACTTTCCTCCTGTCTCGAATGATTTTCTTGAATCAATAATTCTACACCTACAACTTAAGGTAAACCATGACACTAGAATACATATTACAGTATTTTCTCCTGAAATCGTTATTTATTTTATGATCTCAGAACTTTCTAAAACATCAGTTCTTCATGATCATCTGATCGTCATAAATTGATAGTATTGCCAAACTCTTGAGCTGCTGTGTTCTCTGAGACATGCATAAGTTCCTTCGATATATTCCTGCTGTATGATAAGTCAGTTCTAGTCTTGTCTTAAACATAGAGTATTCTTTCTATACACTTACTCTATAGTTCTATATTGTACGTATATAGGCAGTGATTTATTTTAATAAATTATGCGTTAGTAAGGGAAGTACCAGTAGTCTTAATTCTGTTCACGCTTGTTATCAGAATTGCGAAAAGGCAATTGAACATTTTCCACGCATTTAATTTTTGAAAGTGTTTAGAAATTGCAAGCCTGAAATAAAGGATATTGCTCGTGTTATTCTTACAGCTTGGGGGGGGGGGGGGGGAGCTTTGTACTCTATGTTGAAATGGGACTTGTTTGTGGCAATTAAGTGGAATATGTTATTACTACATATTGAAAAGTCTTCGCGAAGGCATTTTCGTTTTCAGTGGTGGTGAAGTAATGGAGTAATGTTCCTTGATCACTACTCTGAAAGAAACACTGTCTGTCAAAATTCAAGAGATTTTTAATATAGAGTACAGTCAGAACATAACAGAATTTGATAGTGGAGTTGCGAATTTTTGACGAAACAATACCTAATTTGTTACTTATAAGGTTTGCTTCTTTGTCTACCTGCGTATTCATGACATCATCGAATAATGGAGGCTTAGCGTGCTCCATAGTGACAGATAACATTGCCAGTCAGAACGCGAGGAATTAACTGTGACATCACAGAGCGATCGGTTGAAAATCACTAATAATAATAAACCAGGAAAAAAGATGTTTTGACGGGATATTATCACCTCGGAACTATTTGATCACATATTACTGTGTGGTGATGTATTACAACTTGAATTTACAATTACAAGATTTGCTCCTGACAATAACGAATGAAGTTAAATAAAAGTTTCTGTCTATTGCACTACGAATCTGGCGGTCCGAGTTGTAATGAATGATATGTGGTTTTTGAGAGTTCAAAATTATATGATGTATTTATGGCTCGGATGATCATGCTTGGCTCTGGATGATGCTTGTGGCTCGAAGGATGAAGCTTGGGGAATTGTCTCCTAGAGGGTACTTCAATTATTGCCTGTAGGGGGTCTTCGGATTGTGTGATTGGCTCGCTAGGAGCATGACTGTATAACTGGTCTCTGATTGGTTGTCGATACTTGATCATGAATGTCCATGTGGTTTGAAGCTCTGTGCTTCATTGGAGTTAAATCGAAGGTACGTGGCACATCGATTTTCATAGTGTGGTACATCGAAGTTAAAGTTGCATGTGAGTACAGTTAATATGTGGAAAGAAGGTGTGTTTTACTTTCTGTGTCGGTAGTTCAATGGGAGATAAGAATATCTGCAATTCTTGTGGAATTATTTTTATTCCTGTTTTTTTATGAGGCAGTCATTCTGATCTTTCATTTATGGCAAAGCTTTTCTGGAGGGGCGGTATTAAGCTCTTGAAAAGCATAGTTCTCACATGAGCCCAAACTACGATTTTGTTAGTAGTAAGAGGGTGGGTAATAATTACTGTCATGATAGATTTATTTTATACGTCCACGAGTTAGGTATTTTTGTGAAGAAAGTATACGAAACTATTTGTTCTTCATAGAATGATTTGTGGTGTGTGATGAATTGAAGCTCACTTGTGTTGATTCAAAACGGATACTTTGAGGAAATTCAGTAACGTAATTTTCTGTGAGCATGAATATGTAAGGCATTTAAGTTCTGACGTGAGTTGTCAGCTGTTACGATTCCGTGCTGCTTTCAGTTATTCAAAGTTAAATTACGTGAGTTTTTGTTTTGTTTTAGATGTGGTTTTTGCAAGAAAAACTAGTTTCAAGTTTTTGGAATGTTTTTTTGTTTGATAGAAAATAAACTTTTTCATTAATTTCATCTTAATCCTCGACTTCCGATTCATTTTTTCTATTTTTTGGGAAAACGTACCTATTGTTTGAATTAAGCTATATTAGCGTATAGAATGTCACGTCAAACATCGCTTGGTAATTCAATGTACACTTGTATGTAGGCTGGATAGAGATATCACGTGCTTAAAAGTGTGTGTTGGAAAACTGGGTGGTGTTTAATGAAACCTAAACGCCTTGGTGTAATCAGGTTTCATTACAGAGTTGAAATCCCGGGCAGAACACTAGATACATTTATCGCATTATTACCATGCCTGGTACTTTGAAGTGCACTCACCGCGAGTATCAGAGTGTCCTTGATATTCTTGGAGGTAAAGGCGTTCGAGCGTAGGACTGACCACTCCACCTCAATTCGTACCGTAAGTCGAGAATATGTGTAGGGCTACTTCCACAACCCCCATGCGCTCATTCACGGCGCAATGCACATATAGTGGTTACTAAAATTTAAATACAGCTTCCTGAAATTCAACCTTTTGTATACGAGTTAGTGAAATTTAGCATTTTTAACCACAATTATGATATATTTTGTGTACGTTGAACTTACTAAAGGTCAATTTGTACAAGGTTTTTTGTGTACGACTCGGTGAAATTTCGAATATGGCTTACAGAAATGTATATTTAAATTTCAGTAACTACTTTAGTGAAAGTTCACTACTAAGTTATATACAAAACATTACGTAACTTAAGTTAAAAATGTCAGTTTCAGTAACAATTATAGATCAGTATAGTCGAAATGAACTACACAAACTATTGCGTGAAAATGTCGAATTTCGGTAACTCGTATAGAAAATATTACATAAACTATTTTGTAAACGTATTAATTTTCGAGAAGTCAAAGTAAAACTTCGCTAACTAGTATAAAAAGTCTAATTCCACTAAACTGTATACAAAATTGTAAATTGTTACACAATTTAGGTTAAACATGTAGAATTGTAGTAAGCCATATAGTAAAAACTATTACTTAAACATGAGGAATTCGGTAAGGCATATTCTAAAAACGCTAACTCCTATACAAAATATTGCATAACTTAGCTTAAAATATCGAATAGTAGTACCACATAGTCAAATTGCACTAGCTCATTGCTGTGTATATTAATGAAATAATATTCGCAAATTATCTAAATCACATGGAAACTAAGAAAAATAACACAACACAAATATAAAAGATGAAAGCTAGAAAACGATAATCATAAAACTCGAAGTTATATTGGTAATTAGAATTGAATGCTATCGTTTAAAATAAAAGTAAACAACTTCGGTTCCAATGAAGACTTTTATTTGTAGACAGTAGACCAACTAGTATGCACATTCGTAGGCTTGAAGTAGGTATGTGAGGCTCAGTAAACAAATAGACACATATTCTGTAAGTACTCGACTCCTGAGTAATCCTAGTAGATACCTAAGGCAATCAGAGTACATATAAACAAACGATAATTCCATATTAGTAAGACTTATGTACAGAGAACCTCAAGACGATAGGCATTGTACAACAGAAAAACTCGACATGACTACGAAACTGTTTATATCCTTAACAACATACTAAAAGGTAAGAATCTCCTTGAAACAAACGCGTTCCGACATAAAAATAATATCGTAAAAGAGAAGACGATTCGAATCACGCGTTAATGTGACAAGTGAAGAAGGTAAACACAAATCAATGTCGCGAAAAACAACGATAAAATGAAAGCAGTTCACACGTAATTATACCTTACGGCATTCAGCCGGCCTTTCTAGAAGAAAACTGTCTTATCATTTAATCCGCTTTTCCCAAAGTGTCGATTTATAACGTAAGAATAAAGTTTCATTGAATACATGAAATTTGAAAGAATCGTGCACTCCAAATAAGTGTCAAAAAAGAAATCATTGGTGTACAGTACAAATGACAATTAGTCCACCTAAGTTAATTGCACTTGAAAGAGTTAACAGGATTGACTCACAAAAACACCAATCACAAATGGACACATTTGACCCTATCCTTGGTTACACACTGTAAATAAAGATTTGCGCAATCGAAATACGAAAATTGACAAATTATCACGTTTAGATAAAAATAAAACAGTCCCTTAATTAATGACATTTTACAATAAAGATCTTTTAATGTTATTTAACCGTCGCATACCAATGCTAAATTTGTACCGATAAACACCAATGGAGGGGCTCTGACCCAGCTTCTGACCCCAAACCTCTGATCATTGTAATTAGCCTTACAAATAATAAATCAGGCAGGATATATGTAATTGAATATCTTGGAAGGATACAGGGCAAAAATATGTATTTTAAATTATTTCAGTAGGTAGCCAGAGTGGGGTACAGGGTCCGCAAACCACCTCAATGGAAAGTGCTTTATATTTTGTAGCATTATTTGAACAATTTATCGAAGGAAATGTTTCGAGTTGTTTGCGAACAGACTTAATTTATTTATCAGTGGTGAATCTAGAGAGGAACAGGGCTGGCACGCGCCTCCTCGAGGGGAAAACGCTTTGTTTGATAACATTATTTCAACAATTTTACTATATTTTTTTTCGATAATTTCCCCAACCAACCTAGTATTTCTACAAATATTAAATTTGGGAGATAACAGTGTTAAATTTTACGATCAAATAAACAATATGAGGTCAAATATGATAAACGTATAATAACCATTCCACTAACGGAAAATATCCCTAATCTATTTCACCTACGCCCCTGCTCTTAAAAATCCTCGATCTTTCACTTTTGTATAAAAACTGTTGATAAAAATGTTATTCCAATTTAGTTTACATGGATGTAGAATCTATACTAGAATGTGCCTCGCTAAATTCACGGAATTAGTTGTTATTTGCAAAAGAATTATTACACATAATTTGTTTACTTCAGGAAATTTAATACATTTTTTGCATTTTAAAAGAAAAAATATAGTCATGGTTAGGCCATGACTATGCCCACTTAAAGGGTTACGCCCTTTTTCTGGGAGGTGGGTTTGAGATATTGTGGGGATTGCTGGATTGGTGCTGGTCAAGGAGGTTTATCAGGAACACTTTATTAATAGTTCATTAAATAAAACTTCGGAACATTACGATTTTACATTATAATCATTAATTTGATGAGGTAAATGCGATCATGATATTATGCAGTGCTTACACAGTACAACCACAACATTTATATTGTTAATGTTGACTAATGTATGTTATCTTCTGTCCCCTGGGTGCTTCGGGGAACTAATCTGACACGAGATGAAGCCCGTTAGTAATAGATGGATTACTGTGCAACGGATGGAATGATAAAATCTGGTGGTTGTGGAGCTGAAAACGGAGTCAGGCGAGGAATTTCTGGGTGGTGTTTGGGTAGTACGGAAAGATAGATGCTTATGATGAGGGATAAGGGATTGGTAATGAGAGGAGGGTGGTGGAAAAGATATGTAGTATTGTGATGCATTGTGTCAAGCAGTAGAGGATGGAATGTTTCGTATCGTTTTGTGATATAGCGTTGTCGTAATGATTCGATATGGAATAGTATATGTGGGATGGTAATACGGGCGTATAGGTCTGCAGTAGGGCTAGGTAATTTCATTCTATGAGCAATGCGAAAGACCTGGCGTTTGAGAATGTTTAGTTTATTATAGAATTTTCGTGGGGCGGAGATCCATGCAACATGACCGTAAGTGAGAAAGGACGTAGAAATGCCTTGTAAGTGTTGAGAATGACGGTAGGTTTCAGTCCCTATGATGTGCCAGTGAGACGTTTGAAAAGATTTGGGCGATTGTATGCTTGTTTATGATATCCTTGAGGTGGGAGTTCTATATGAGATGATGGGCATTTGTTATGCCAAGGTATTTTACTGTTTTAGTGGGTTTAATGGGAGTTTGATTTAGTCTGAGATTTAGATAAGTGGGATTACGTCGAACTTTGGAACGATGTTTGGGTGGGAGGAAGATGGTAGCTTGAGTTTTGCTAGCGTTCAAAGTAAGGTACCAGGTGTTACACCATTTGCTGAGAGCATCGATCGCAGGTTGTAAAGTTTTGTTAATTTGTTGAATGGTTTTCGCTGTGGCAAGAAATGCGGTGTCGTCGGTATATTGCTATAGATGAATGTTTGATGGCAATGACGGCTGTCTGAACTGAAGAGGAGGTATAGTAGTGGTGAGAGAGCTGATCCTTGGGGTACACCGCTGTTGAGAAATATTGGATATGAACTGATGTTGTTAATGGTGATATATGCAAGACGATTGGTGAGAAAATTGTAGATGTATCGAACATAAGCAATGGGCAGTCGAAAGTTGAGTAATTTGCATATTAGTCCCTGGTGCCATACCTTGTTAAATGCTTTTTCTAAGTCAAAGAGCACTAAACATGAGGGTTTATAGGTGTTATACTGATTTGTTATATGGTTGGTAAGCCAGAGGAGTTGGTCCAGGAACTATAGCCTGGGCGGAATCCTGCTTGGTGGGCGGGAAGAAGATGATGGTCATGGAGATATTGGTAAAGCCGTTTAACTAGGATGCGTTCTAGGATCTTTCCGAGAGTAGGGGTTAGTTGGATCAGGTGGTATGAGGAAACGGAGTCCGGAGGTTTGTTAGGTTTTAAGAACATGAGGGGTTCCCAGGGTTTCTAGTTGGCTGGGATGAATCCTGTTCGTAGGACGAAGTTGAATACTATGGCGACTAACTATACTAGATGGTATGTTCCTTCTTGGATATGCTTCTAGGTGATACTATCCATACCAGGAACAGCATTTTTCTTGTAGTGGTGATAATATCTTCAACTGTAATCGGTTCTGTGAGTTGTTTATTCTCAATGATTTCATGTCTGTCATGAAGCTGCAGTTCTGGAGCGTCCAAGTTGACACGACGAATAGAATGGTTTCTGGCTGGGATGGTAAGCGGCGACGTAAAGATTTCCTGGAGATGAGCTGCAAAGGCATATGCTTTGTCCTTGTCAGATTGTAGAGGCTGGTCATTCTGTATCAGTTGATATGTTGCGGCAGTACGTTGACCAGTTAGAATATTCAACCTTCTCCAAAATTTTGTTGGATCTGCAGTATCGTTGAGCTGATTGCAAGTCTTAATCCATTGACGGAGTTTGTATGCCTTTAGATAGTTACGTACGGTGCGCTGAAGTTGACGATGTAACTGAAGAGAAGCTGGGTTGCGGGTTCGAATGTAATCACGGAGAAATTGAAGGGAGCGACATATTAAGGTAAGGCATTGTGAAGAGAGTTTGGGTCGGTGTGGTGTGGAAGTGGTAGTGGTATTAGGTATATATAATTCTGATTGAATAGTTTCGCTGATGGTATACATGGTTTTGTAGAGCTCTTGTTCTGCAGTGGGTGCAGCGGTAGTTCGTAGATGTTCATCAATGTAGTTTCGATAGTCGTCCCCCTTGGCGAGATCGTATCGGATGGTTTGTCTTAGGGGTGAAAGACTAGGTTTGGGTTGAAGACGGCGTTGGATAGTCAGTTTCATAGGTACGTGGTCATTGCCTATAGTATCCAGGACGTGGATTTGACTGCCATTTGGTAGGTTAGGAGACAGAATAACCATATTTGGAGTTGTTTGGGTGATAGGACGAGTAGGTTTTTGCAGTGGTTGTATAAGACAATTGGTAGAGGTGTTAATAAAGTATGTGAATTGTGCTGGTTGACGATTGGATCGACTATGGATATTTATATCAGTCATGATGATATAGGTTTTGAAGTTATCAGAGATGTATTGAAAGAACGGAAGCGGTATTGGCTGGCCTGGTCGTACATAAGTAGTAACTAGAGTGATGAAGAAATTTTGAAAATATAGTTTGGTGATGAGATGTTAAGGTAGGTTCATAGGAGGTGCCGGATGAAGTCGATGTGGGATGGTAGGTTTTTTTAGCCTATGGCCACTCCGCCGTTATCTCTGAGTGCTGGTGTGGTATTTTCACGTCTGATGAGGTGAAGCCATAGATTTTGCAAGATGATGTTGCAGTGAGATGAGTTTCATTTAGGAAAAATGCATGTGCTTTTTCTTCAAGTAGAAGTGCTTCAAAAACCGGCTTATGTGTTGTTGTGAACTGATGTTTACAAATAGTATGACCAAATCTATAATTAAATGTATGATGAGTTGGTTGGTATGGTTAGTTAACAGGTTTTGGTGAACAGTAACAAAATGTACATACGGACCAGAATATGTTGCATTAAATTTCACCTGAAATAGGCCCTACTTGTTTTGCGGCACTTTGAACTTGTTCGAGAATATGAGGTCTATGAGCAGGTTGGATGTTTTGTAACGTTAGCGTGATGAATGATAGCAGCTGTTCGATGGTAATTGGTTGAGATAAGATTGGATGTTTTTCGATGTTGATTGCAGGTTCGGTAGTTTGTTCTGAGACTCTGAGAGGTACTATGAGGTCAGGTTTGGCTGGTTCAGGTGGAGGTCTAGCTTTGCACTGATAACTGTAGGTCGGATGTGACTGGTTACAACTAGAGCATTTAGGAGGTAGCTGAAGGTTCGAACACTGACTGGTTGGGTGAGGACCTGAACAGAAACCATATTTAGGCTGATTGGTGCATTGATATGTAGCGTGAGAGTTGTAGCATTGGCACTTTTCGCAACGAATAGGCATGAGTGGTGGAGTGCGAGATGGTTCGACCCTATGGTGTTTATGATAGATGAATGCTCCCAATGTAAGTAAGTCTTTAATGGTTTCCTGCGAAGTAGTTAGAACACGTAGTAGATATGTGGGACCGGCATTGCATTTCATGCGCATAATGCGTGTGAATTCGTAATCCTCTTGACGTAGTTCATCAGTGATTTCCTCTTCAGTCCAGGTAGGGTCGACACCGCGTATCACTACGGAGAGCATCGGAGGTTTTCGTAGAGGTGGATCTTGTTTCGTGCGTTGTGAAGTTAGGTTTATCATTGTGGCTGATTCACCAAATATTTTCATGCTATGTTTGTCTCGAATGTATGTTGCAAGGTTCATCTGGCGATTTAATTATCATACCGTTCCGTGTGGGAATGATTTGAGCGATGGTCTTACGTGATACATATTTGCAAAACTGAGTGAGAATTTGTTTCGAGTTCTGAAATTTAGTATCGTACTTGCTTAACAGAAATGAATATGCTTCTTCCTGAGAGATTGAGGCTAAGTCTTCAGTAGTCATTTGATCAGATTCATTGTCACTATCGTTCGTTTGGACGTGTTGTTTCTTATTTGGTGGTGAGTTACTTCGTTTCCTATCTATGGGTTTAACCTGACTGTGCGATCGAGAACGAGATGGTGCTGTATTGTCTTGTCGTGATTTCCTGCCAGTAACCGTTTGCCATAAGCCGGGCGTTAGAACCGTTTGTGGAAGTCCTAAGTGTTTTCCGTCCACCATATTATCAATCCGTCCCGGGGTCGAAGCCCGTGAAAAAAGGAAAGAGAAAAAGATGAAAATGAGAATCAAAATGGTTGATGAAATGATCAGTCTTTGTGCAATTACTGCCGTCTCCAGCTAACTTCACCCTCCGACAATGAGAATTGCCGTCAATCTTAATTTCGTGGTACACGTGCCGTTCTCGCCTGTGCGTGTTCAACACTGGGTACTCGGTAGCACGCTAACCAGCCAAAGTTAAGCTAAGTTCAGTTATGTGTTTTGCAGACAACAATTCGACATTTCCTAATGTCAATATCGTTTACCTTGGCCGTGTGTCTGGAGGAGATGTACTTTTAACATGAAAACTAACGCAAATAAAAAGAACAAAATGACAATATTTTATTGTGTAAAATTTAACTACGTTATCTTCTAAAATATGTTACCAGCTTGACAGACTTTTTATATAAAAGCACAGGAACATTTACTAAATATAGCTCATTTGCCTTCTACTGGAAATTTGAATAAACAAGAAAATAAATAACGCGTTTACGGAACAACGAATATATATGCTAAGGAATTCAAGGGCTTACAATAAAAACTATATTTGTTGCCCTTTTATTTGGTGGGGAGAGAAGTTGTTACGGTGTTATTTCCGGAAAGAACACAGCTTAAACGTCACCAAGTTTCAAGTCATAACTCAGAAAATTACAGAAGTTTTTAACAAATAAACAGGCTGCTGTTACTCGTTGAACCCCCCACCCTCATTGGTATACGACTATTAATCTCGAGTATATTATAATTATGTATATTTTTCTTTAGAATATCTATTATTAGGTTTTGAAGTGACCTTATTTAGCTTTGCACTGAAAGTAGCATAGTAAATTGCTTGTTAAAACAAAATAGATTAAATCAGTGTGTCTTAATAGATTAGAAACCATTTAATCATATCAGTTTTTCGTTTTAAACTTTTCTACCAGCTTTACATAAACCTTGTCAGATGTTGTCTAGTAAACTACGAGCATCATGTAGTTTTCCAGAAATAACCATTTCTTCCAAGTTCTTAACCAGACTACTGAAGGACGGTGAAGACATCTTGTGTATTAGGCTTGCTCGTTCATCCAAGCGATGACTTTCGTTCGAGGGGTAGCAAATTCCTCTTTCAAATTTTATGCCTTAACTTCATCTCAGTTCTTAGTGTCACATGAACCGTTCCGATTCTTTTTGATTTCTACTATTTTTTCTTGTTTCTCTTACATGATGAGACTGAATCATCCTTAAATAACTGCTACCCGTTCATTAGACTACTCTACCTTAGTTCTTTTCATATTACCATGATCTTCGTTTGTTCAATGATGTTTTTGACTCGCAACTGTTCTCCTTATATAACCTTTGATTAAGTAATTGTAAACTCTTTGTCATTTCATTTGTCGTAGAGATTAATTTCGTTTGAATCATTTGATTATTAGACCACATTGCCTGCCATTTCTCATTAATTCTATCTATCAGCTTACCGAAACTTGTATATCTTTATCTGAATAACCCCTACTACGACTCTGATGAAGAATCGAATTTCTTGACAAATCGAATGAACACTTAGGAAATAATATTTGTAGACCTTCATTACCGATTATCATGATAGACAATTTTGCCTTAGTAACTAAGAATGGTAATTCTAAATCCTTTTATTTACGGTTCACCACGATTTCTACCGAAGAAATCACTTGCAAGTTCTTATTATTCACTACCCTTAAGACTTGATTTTGTGATTTGAGGTTATGTATATCTGCAAATTATAACAACTGATCCAGCGATATTAGACATTTATCTTGAGCTGTATTGGGCTTGATATGTTTGATCCTTGATTTGGATTTCTAATAAGGGAATTTTACAAGTCTGATCTTCTGTATTTGTGTTACCGTGAATACAACCACACATAATTATATCGTTAAGACAACGAGCAGATGAAGTACCCTGCTTTTCTGAAAATTCTTGTTCACACGGTTGGTTAGTACAAAGTTCTAAGTATGGAATGGCATCTTCCTCATTTTTCGTTTGTGATGTAACCATATGTTCCTGTTTATTTTTTACCTTTCCATGGCAAATGCGTTGGAGATGGCCAATTTTTCAAAAACCGGCAGGTAAGTTTTAAGGTGAAACATCTCTTGTAACATTGGCCATCAATATCAGTACCTACACAACGGCAACGCGCGCTTACGTTTGATCTGAGAGTGACTGACCACATTTTCCCCCTTGAAAACATGTTCTTCCTCAGTCTGTTATGGGTAGCATAGCATGCTACTATAGGTTGTTATTATGTTCAGGTTAGATTAGGTTAGTGCAAGGTACTAAGTCAACCCAGATAGACACATGAAGTGAATCTATAAAGCAACATGCAATCGCATACGAACTAACTTAAAGTAATCTAAATAGCTTTGCGAACACAGAAGTTAAAGATTTACCTGTTATTTTACCATGTGTTAAATATTAGTTTGTTACGAAGTCGGCTATTTGATATAGTTTCTGTATAACCTATTTAAGATATGCAATTTGCAACTGACGGTGTGCAATTGTTACAACCTTGTGCTGATAAACTAACGCAAGTTCTTGAGATAAAAGGCAATCAAAACTGTTCTGTAATTTTCTTGTGGGCTGCGATAGTTAAATAATTATATTTACAACGAATTTGTTGTTTAATCGAATATTGATATTATTTGTAACGAGTTTTTACGGTAAAATTTGCATGTTAAGAACTTAACGATAATATTCAGACGACTAAGCTGTTATATGTTGAAACCCATATATAAGGATAAAGTGGGTAACTGTAGAGAGCTTACAATTATATTTAATTGAATAAAAGTTCGACGTCAGAACGATCTAGTTTTTATTATGCGGCAAATTATTCTCCTGCCGGAGTGAAACACTCATTAGCCAGGCATATAGAATTAAGTTTTGCCACACTTATTTGAGCGAAAGCCTAGGTCCATTCAAGCGGCCATCTTAATTCATGACATATGCAAGCTGACATATCTTATCCTAGCGAGTCTCGAGATAGAATCCACTTTCCGTGAGAAATACATTCAAGGCGTCTAGCGTAACTTAACTACGACTGATCATTTCGTATTCTATTCATATATTTTATTACATTATTGATTCTATACGTGGAGCCCGAGAAAGTTTAGGAGAGGATGCTATTGGTATGCCGCAATATAGTATGAACGAGAATCCAGTAGGAGCTGAATATAACAGAACTGGAGTGATCGATGTTCCGGAACTATAAAGAATGCTTAAGGGTTTATAAGCAGCGCAAAATTGGAAATAAAAGTCCAGAAATTGGAAAGGCAGAAGAATGAAAGAAAGAAAAAAAAGCATCGACAATGGGAATAAATGGAAGGACAAAAGGAGAAAAGAAGAAGAAGTAAAGAAGAAACGGGAAAAGAAAGACAAACGGAGGAAACGAAGATAAGAAAAAAGAAGGACTTGAAGCTTTAATGGAAAAGTTGGCAAGGTGTTGGAAGTTCAAAGGAATGTATAGATAATTTACAAAGAACATCTAATACAGTTACTGATTGTGGAAATTTACAAAGAGCATCTGATACAGATACTGATTTTGGAGATACGAGTACAGAAGAAGTAAGTGTGAGCAAAGGATAGATGGATTGGCATGATCAAGTAAAATTGCAACAAGATAACGATACAGAATGTTCAAATATTGTATCCATAGTTGATGAACGAGAATACAAGAGCTGGTGCTGTATTCAGAAAAATATTAATTTCATGTTTATTTAATTAATTCAGATTCAAAGCTTAAAATGTTAATATTGCATTTTTGGATTTTTCGGTTTATTTTAGTTAAAAAGAAATTTTAATAATGTGGAAGATTTTGTTTACTATTGTTTATTATTTTTTTCGTGTTTTAACGTATGATGATTTATCTGTGTGTTGAAAGTGTATATTTGTATTTGTGATATGTGTTGCGTATAATTGAAGAAGGGATTTACATGGTATTCATTGTGTTGAATACGAAATTATGATAATGTGGTTGTACCTATGTATTTATGAGAAGAAATAGTAAAGAAAGCTTAGATGATTATGAAGTGTGTTAGTTTGCCATACATAATGTATATGGTACTTGCTATTGTGGAGTATGTAACCTTCTATAAGATTTGAATTATTGCATATGCGAGCTAGAACCTCACGAATGCACAATTGTGATTCTATTTGAATTGATTGAGTTTTCTACAAGATTACACAATATTTTAGAAGATTGCAGCTTGTTATACAGGATACAAGTGGGAATGTACCTATGTTGGAAAACAAACGGGAACGAGAATGTTCGAAAGAATCAACAGCGGCACGGAAAGATGAAATAGAGCCAAAGAGGAGGAAAAGGCAAGAGAAGCAAATTGTATTTGAGAGTAAGATTAAACAAGATATGCAGAGGTTAACTATGTGAGAAATCTAGAAGTTTCTCAGGTAGCTGATACAATTGTGGAAAAATTTGTCAGAGCGATGCAAGAAAAACAGTAAATTATGAGATAGAAAGTGGTAAACATAATGTTTGTATGGAGGAGGATTTTGTAGCAGCAAGTGACGATAGTAAGGATAGGAAAGAGATGGAAATGTGTAGAGAAGAGATTGAAGTAGAATAAAAATGATTGTATAGAAATTGATTGACATGCCAGTTGTTAGGAATCAGTCGCAAATGCAAAATGGAATAGTAAAGGCAAAAGTTAGAACTAAAGGTTTGATAAATAACAAAAAGAAAAGTAAAGGTAGAAAGAAAAGAAATATAAGGAGGAAAAAGACCAAGAGGGTATGTAACAAACAGAATAGGTTGCTGAATGGGAAAGGTAAAACCAAAGTAAAGTTTGTGAAGTTCGTAGAAAAAGATTAAAACTGGACATGGTGGAAAGAGAAAATATACAGCTAATATACCCTAAGAGTAGAAAGTCCAAAGCTAATAAGTATGTGAATCCATACACAACCAATCCATTGAATTTAGCATTTGAATCGAGAAATCAGTATAGTAAGTCTTTCAGTGTAAGAGTAGAAGCAGAAAATCAGCATAACGATTCTGAGGATAGTATTAGAGAAATAAAGTCAACATATTTGGATGTGCTTCCACCTTATTTATTTTGATATGTGGTTACACATTTTACATGTGGTATATCTAAATGGCATCTCATACAAGCCGTACAGGGCGAGGATAGAAATATATTTTGGAAACCACCAGGAGAGAGTGAAAGCAAAGAAGTTGATCCACGACGAAGAGTGAAGATCAGACAGAAATCTGGCTGTTTGTGGGAGGAAGGGATCCCAACTCAAATTCGCGAAAGGGAAACCAATGGATGGGAGAGACAGTTCATTGTCAAGATCATAGTAGTCCAGTCAATAAAGGTTTTGTGTCGGAACTAATTAGTAAAAAGCTGAAAATTTGCCAGTTGTTACAGCATCATAAGGGGAGTATTCTGTCAAAAGTCCCCGATCCTCCCCCTCTTGCTTCCCCCCCCCAATCCCCCCCGAACTACAAATTTAAAGACTTTCAGAAATTGTATTATATCTCTGTAACCAATAGACATAACGACAAGATTCTTTTTTTGTTATAATTCTTAGATAACAGACTACAAAAATATTTATCATACATAGTGCGCTATCTCTAGTAGTTTTGTCGTAATTTTGATAAAAAGCGCAAAATAACGATATTTTGCTTTCAATATTTACACTTTTTACGGTGTAGCTTGTTTCAAACCAACAATATCAAAAACATGTTCGAAATAAAAGTTGTTGCCTGTTTCATAAGCTTTAAAATGGTATATATGTCAATATGGTTGAACAATTACTATGTTAGCTAGTGAGGTAGAAATAAGGCGCAATAGCGCGCGAACAATGCTCTACCTTCTGTGTGTGCCCTATCCACATTAGGCAATAGTCCTGTCAATAAAGGTTTTGTGCTGAAACTAGTTAGTAAAAAGCTGAAAATTTGTCAGAAGTTACAGCATCATAAGGGGAGTGTTCTGTCAAAAGTCCCCGGCCCTCTCCCTCTTGCTTCCCCCCCAATCCCCCCCGAACTACAAATTTACATACTTTCAGAAATAGTATTATATCTCCGTAACCAATAGACATAACGACATGATTCTTTTTTTGTTATAATTCTTAGATAATAGCCTACATAAATGTTTATCATGCATAGTGCGCTATCTCCAGTAGTTTTGCCGTAAATTTGATAAAAAGCGCAAAATATCGAAATTTGCTTTCAAGATTTACACTTTTTACGATGTAGCTTGTTTCAAACCATCAATATCAAAAACATGTTCGTAATAAAAGTTGTTACCTGTTTCATAAGGTTTAAAATGATGTACATATCAATATAGTTGAACAATTACTATTTTAGCTAGTGAGGTAGAAATAAGGCGCAACAGTGTGCGAACAATTCTTTACCATCTTTGTTCTCTATCCATATTAGGCAATAGTCCTGTCAATAAAGGTTTTGTAGACGCCTGTATGAAGTCTGTTTTGTTGAAGTCTGAAAATCTTTCCTCTAAAATATGTCAAACGGAACGAAATATAACTTTGAGCATATCTCGTAAGTTTTAAAACCTATTATTTACTGGTATAGCCAGTTTTGGTTCGGGGAATTATTCCTAACCCTTAAAGAAAGGCCGTTCCATTATCCACCACCTATGGGTCCGCCGTGTCCCGCACTGGCAACAACCAATAGGTGTTTAACAGTCCAAAATAATGTATATTTTACTGTTACAACACCGTCACTGACCACCCGCCCACCACACACTGAATGTACATCAAAATAGTCTACTTTTTACAATATTACTAAACATGAATATACACATTTTATACAATCGATATTTGCATGTAGGCTGATGAAAACCACTTCAGCGTTCAGTCAAATCTGGTTAAAACAAAATGCTGCAATGTTCTCATTCGTTATCATCAACGTCGGTAACATCATCGAAGGCAGGAAAATTATCGCAAGAAATTCCATTAGTTTTTTTTCACACATGGTCGAACAATTTAGCCTTACTTTTCTACACCCACAATAGTTACCACAAGATGATTTGAAGCTGCAAGAAATGAGGTGAATATCATCATCTGGTGTAAAGGGTTTCGAGCTTGGTACTGCTGTCAAAGTCTTCCTAGAACATCCACTTTCTTTCACATATTCCATCTTCCAGCCCCACTCTGCGGCATCTAATATGTTTCCAAGCCATGCCTGTACTTGTAAATACACTCGAAACAAATGATCATGTGCAGCCTCAGAGGTAGGAGGAAGCTTTGCGAGGTCAAAATTTGATCTTAATTTAGATCTTCTGGTCATTTTAGTGAACATGAAGTAGCGAGCTTCGTTAAGATTGGAGTATCGTTGCACTCCACATAGATTTAGAATAAAGCATTCTCCGTTGATTCGCAGTTCTTCTTTCGAAGCACCATCATGGGTAAACACCAAAGCTTGTGTTTTGGCTTCTTTTGAAGTCTGTATCATGTCCATGGATTTACTTTTTCCTATACCCAAGAAACTGGACGTTGTGTCACAACCTGTTATGGCATAAGAAAACAACAAGAGCTTTCTTTTATCACGTAGCTTATGAATCAATTTGGCAATGCTGTAGTAAACTTTCTTGATGTTTTTTTCTTCAAGTTTTCTGTTTGCTGAAGTAATTAGATTGGTTATCAGGTGCTAGAACTAACAACACCAACAAATCAGTGTCTGTTCCAACGACTATTACATTTGAATGTGTTTTCAGTTTTTCAATACTCGTTTTCACAATGGGAACATCAGCATCTTCTTCGGTAATTAGAGTTTTAATTCCTATTCTTTGGTGTTCTGAAACAACTAAAAATATGAGATTCTTCTTGTTTCTTTTGTTTCCCAGAAAATCTTCTTTGGCAGTCATGCATCTTGTGTTTTCGTCAAAAGTAATGTCGCATGAGGTTTTGTTTGATGATCTTCTGTTTTGTTCTCCTTGTTTAGTGGTACAGTCTTCAGGATAACCGTCAAAAACGACAGTGACATTTCTTCCGTATGTGTTTACTATGCAGTTGCTATAGTTTTGAATAACATGTCCGTAAGTACAGTCTTTCGGCCAGGGAACATAATGAATAAGAAATCTCCATCAAACACTACAACTGCCTTTTACTCTAATGGCTGGTAAGAGTAAAAGCGCAAACACATCTGTCATACGCATGACCGTTCATCATGTAATTGATAGTTGATTTGCTATAAACAGTGCTCCGTACTTCCTCAAGACCACTTCCTTCCATTATTTTTCCAACAGATCCCATAAAGGACATTAATAAGTGAAAACAAACCATCTAATCGTACGACAATCTTTGAAATATCACCATTTGACTCAGCGGCAGCTACTATATCTATTGCTTTTAGAAATAATAACTGATCAAAAGTTACCACACAAGTTTGGTTCTGTTTTATGCTTTGATCTGCTGCAAAATGCAATGCAGTGTACACTGTTGACATATTACTAGGGTCAAGATTGATGAATGGTACAGCCATAATATATGTTGTTAGACACTCTTCAGAATTTCTCATAATGTTAGTCATAAATCCACTCTAACCTGGCTGTGACTTTAATCCAACAAGCCACAAGAGGTTGAGGGGAAACAGGTATTGTGAAAACTGGGGCGTAAGAGATCTTACTTGTTGAAGTTCACTTAAGTCTTCAATGACCATTAAAGAATGACCGGCTTTTTTTTGTGTTTTTTTTATTGGATATGAGTATTCTCTAATAGTTGCAGTGTTAGCAAAGGACCCACTTGGAATTCTCTTCACTGTTGTCTGAGTTTCGACACAGGTGCCCGGTGTGATACACTGAATCCCTCCCATGGCATGAAAAGTGCCTTTGCCATCAAGAGTTCGCACATTTACATCAGCATTATCAAAAATATGCTGGAGAAACGCATCTGAATGAATACTTGTGGAACCGGCGTTAATGAGTGATGTTACATAGATCGTGGCTTCATGATAAGATGAGCACACTCCCATTGATCATAACATATTTATGAGGTGTTTTGAACCGTATAATCGACGTAGGCTGAGAGAAAGGATAGTCTGTATGGGTGACAGAAATGACCTAGGTCTTACGGCAGATACAAGAGCGTGATTTATAACAATGCGTTTCAACTTTCTGAGCTTCACTAACGTTTCTCTTTTTGTAACTTGTGATGTAAAAAAGTTCAAGACTTTCTGGAATAAGACTTTTACCACTATATTTAATTGTATTCAAGTCAGGGTAGTTACTGCAATCATACTTCATTTTTTATATATCTTCTTCCCTTATGATAGAAGCAGCAGCTAAAACTAATCTCTTTCGTTCGACTTCAGGGTCCACAATTCTGCTTTTATACCATTTTCTTTCTTTCTTTTATTTAGTACACTTGTTCGATATTGTGAGATTGAAACAAGGTACACCGTAAAAAGTGTAAATATTGAAAGCAAATTTCGTTATTTTGCGCTTTTTATCAAAATTACGCCAAAACTACTAGAGATAGCGCACTATGCATGATAAACATTTTTGTAGTTTGTTATCTAGGAATTATAACAAAAGAAGAATCATGTCGTTATGTTTATTGGTTACGGAGATATAATACTATTTCTGAAAGTCTGTAAATTTGTAGTTCAGGGGGGGATTGGGGGGAAGCAAAACGGGGAGGGTCGAGGACTTTTGGAAAAACACTCCCCTTATGATGCTGTAACAACTGACAAATTTTCAGCTTTTTACTAATTAGTTTCGGCACAAAACCTTTATTGACAGGACTATTGCCTAATATGGATAGGGCACACACAGAAGGTAGAGCATTGTTCGCGCGCTATTGCGCCTTATTTCTACCTCACTAGCTAACATAGTAATTGTTCAACCATATTGATATATACACCATTTTAAAGCTTATGAAACAGGTAACAACTTTTATTTCGAACACGTTTTTGATATTGTTCGTTTGAAACAAGCTACACCGTAAAAAGTGTAAATATTGAAAGCAAAATATCGTTATTTTGCGCTTTTTATCAAAATTACGCCAAAACTACTAGAGATAGCGCACTATACATGATAAACATTTTTGTAGTCTGTTATCTAAGAATTATAACAAAAAAAGAATCATGTCGTTATGTCTATTGGTTACGGAGATATAATACAATTTCTGAAAGTCTTTAAATTTGTAGTTCGGGGGGGATTGGGGGGGAAGCAAGAGGGGGAGGCTCGGGGACTTTTTACAGAACACTCCTCGTATGATGCTGTAACAACTGGCAAATTTTCAGCTTTTTACTAATTAGTTCCGACAAAAGCCTATTTTTCGTCTTTATTGACTGGACTATAGTGAAAAAGTGTGGTGTAAACGGATGAAAGGAACTAAAATGAATGAATTCCTGCAAAATGGAGTTTGAGAGGTTTTGACGATATGCAGAAGTAATTTTTATTGATTATGATTAGCTGTTGGATGTGAAGGGTAATTGTTGTTAAAGTGTAAGTAAACAATGAATGGATAAATAATCAATTTAATTGTTTTTTCTAAAAGAGGAGACTAAATATCATGAAAATCATTACATTTACATTTTAGGTTAAATGAAATATACAATTACGCAAAAACGGAATTATTCGAAGGAAAATGAAAATTTATTTAATTATGAAAGATAAAAATATACTATATACAGTCTATTCCAAAAAGGTTGACCGCATTGATTAGGTTGTTTTGAGCTGAATCCCAACGTTGGGTATCTTCGGAAACAGTAAACCAAAGATTCCAGGTTTGAACCCTGAAATGTAAGGTTTTCGCAATTGGAAAAAATTGTGCAAATGTGTTTTTCACCTTTTAAGTGCAATAAGACATGTTGGAAGTCTCACGAACTGTAGAAAAAAGTAACATTCATTGAAATATGTAATGATACAGTATTTCGAATCCATCCATATATCTGAGCACGTGATTGTTTTGATACCTACGTTTCCATACATAAAAGCACATTTGGAATGAAAGTGAAGACAGCAAAGTTAGTTCTTGCATTCATAATACAGTAAACAAGACAAAGGAGAGAAAAGCAACAGCATGTGCAACGTATATCAATGTCATTGTCCAAAATTAAATCATGTTTCTTCAGAAGGAGTTGTATCAGAAAGAAGTAGATATATGTGTTTATGTTAGTTCAGAGGTAGAGCGCGTGGATTCTAATCGTGGGTTCAAATCCAATTCGTGACAATTTATTTTTATGTCAAGATATATTCCTCAAATCATGAATAATTAGATAAAATAATAATAATCAGTTTTATATGTATCCATACAAGCATTTCAGGACATAAGTAATTATTATGTTCAAAATATAAATCAGAGAAATGGTGGGCGTTGACAGAACGTCGGCATATTATATGTGAACGTTAAATACAAATTAAGTAAATATTGCTATACCTAAAGTCGGATCAAGATGTCATTCAAAAAATTCACGATCCCCAAAGTTCATACAAATTCAATATCCCCAAAAGCTCATGATCCCCACGAACTAAACAGTATTTCAGTAAAGAAATACTCTGAAATGCTTTTTTCATCTGGACGTGGTGAAGCTTTGATCTCTCTCTTTCTTCCTCTATCTTTCTTTCTCTCTCTCTCTCTCTCTCTCTCTCTCTCTATGGCTTGGTTTCAGTCTTTTACTTTGTCATTTGATGAAGGAAAGTTACTATTGTCCAATTATCTAGAAGGAAAAAAATGCTTAACTTGACCAGGGCTCGAACCCATGTCGGTGTGGTATTGGTTTAGAAAGCGAAGGTTTTAACTATGAGCTTTTGCAACGAGAAAAATATTGCCGAGATTTGTCTTATTCATATTCCACCAGATTGAGTTACGCTAAGTGTACCATTTTATACATTAATGATTTTAGATAAGGAAGATTATATTGGTTTAGGTTAGTGATAGTAAAATTGGGTCATTGCTGGATAATTTTAGAAAATGGTTACATCAATCACCATTTTAGAAAACTTTTAGTTTTCGTATGTGGGTTCCTACATACGTGAAGTTATCGGAACGACTTATAAAGTCATGTTATACAAAATTTCTTCGATACCAAATTTCAGATTTTTCATGAGAACCCATCTGAGACATTTAAGCCCGTTATCCGGCATTTTTCGCAAATGGCCATGTTTGAACACCCGAACAAGAGAAAGAGTGTGATTTAGGACCATGATTCTTTTTGTGTGCACACACTCGGTCGGTAAGTTTAAATATTACAAAATTTTGCAGAATTTTATTAAATCCCTTCACTCCAAACAATTGGTTAAAATAACATTTTATACAATTCGTTACTTATTTTTCAGCCTAATTATTGGGTTAATTAAGCTCTCTAGCTTTTCTGGTTTTTGAGAGATTCAAGTTTCCGTACATGTTTGCAAGAGTAAAAAACTCCAACATCATTTCAGAAAGGGTCTAGCAGGGTAAGACGGTGAAAAGTGCCTTGGAAGGAATCGTGTTAAAAAAAAAATACTACCATATTCACAATAAAAAATGATGTCTCTCCACCAAATGCCAGCTAAAAAGATGCTCACCTAACCTCAAAATAAATTAAAATGTTTTTTCGGTAGTTTAACGATATCTCAGTCGGATTTGCACCTACGATGACCTTCTATTTAAAACATTGAAGTATTTTTCAAGCTCTACAAGATAGTTACTTTTGTAGATTTGTTGGTGCAAAATTAAAATTTTGAGAGAGTTAGAAAATTCGAAAATTGAATTATAGGTCTATGTTATGTATTGTTAGTGGTTCTATATCCATGAATTGTTCGGATGTTGCAAAGTGGCAGAACATAATCAGAAACATAAAAAAAGGACTTTTTGTCGGTTCTAAACCGTTCTAATTTTTCTTATCTCACAATGGTTCATGGTGTCCTCAAAACTTGCAACGTTATTTTTTAAACTAATTTCCCGACGTCATACAATGATGAAATTTTGCACAGCGGGCTAAGTCAGGTGACAATACAACATTCCGGTGTTACTTTTACATGCTTGTATATATGCATATATTTCTAAAACATATGGTAATATTTTTTTTTATTACAGACTTCTTTATCCTAAAATAAATAGTAGCCTGCAGCGGGCTGGGTTTGGCTGTTTGCAGAACACTTTATGATTTGAGCCACACAATACTAGCTTGAGAAAAAATGTGAACACCGCAATAACCCAAAGGAAATTAATAATAATATCTTTCTCAACGGTACAAATTAACCAGGACAACGCCATCGGTTGAGCAGTGAGAGTGGAAATAATACACCTGACTAGGCTTCTTACGTAACACGTGCACTGTAAATACAAGTATGAAAAAGCAGTTTGCCAGGTCGACTTCATCGATGACTGGTCTAGACGTCGGCTTTTTGAGTGGAAGGTCTCGCGTTCGAATCTCACCCGGAACAGCGCGTTTGCTTTTTTTAAATATATATTTTTATATGTTCATATGTATTATTTATTAATTGCTAGGATGTGTATAAATAACTGATTGCTTCTGAAAGCTACGATGTATTTGTATGCACACCTTGCGAGGTGTGCAAGGGGGGCACGGTGCGCCCGAAGGGATCTGGGGCGACGCAGCCCAGGTCAGCAGTGGGCATATGCAGAAGTGTTGTTAACATTCCTTTCCACTTGTAAATTTTCTTTTTGCTACACACAAAATTCATTTTATCTTTATCTTATCCAAATCATGCATGATTAAAAAGAAACTCATGGGGCGCGCAAACTGAAGAATTTATAAAGTGACTCTCTATGAGAGCGCGCCCTATGATTTTCTTTTTAATCAGCCGTTCCAACCTGAGGTTTTGTGACATATCTTATATAAGAACCAACGGTGGTCGAGTAGATTTCATTAGGAAGTCAGTTATTCAATTACCGAATTCCAGAATGTCAAGATTTCGGAATTTCGCAATTGTAGAAAGTGAAAATACCATAACGAAAAATATGTTACATAACATAAAACTTGACAGTGTTGTAGGAAAGAAACCGTATAAATCCGCACTTTCACTAATTGAGTAATGGAAGTAAATTCGAAAATTCATTGCCATTTTCTTTTTAAGTGTGTTTAAAAATTTGCTACATCGAGACTCCGGGGCTACGGAATATCTCAAGTTTAATACAACATTTCTACTGATGTGAGTATCATTGTCATCGAACACCGGAAATTTAAGTCATGTTTATTGAGAATGGGTTTGTAGGCGTGTTCATGTTAGCTCAGTGGTGGAGCGCGGGATTCCTACTCGTCAGGTCTTGAGTTCGTATCCAACAGATACCTATTATTTTTCTTTATTAGTAGAATTCCACAAAAATATGATGCAAGGAGTTGTTGCTACGAGAAACATTTTCAGAAAATTTTAGGGTTAAAAGGGCTGTTTTGGGAGTTGGGGTGGGGGACACTAATATTGTGTCCAAGACCCTTCTGCATTTATTACACGTTCCATTCGTCTGGGCTTGGAATCTATTAGATGGCTGACAAATCTATCTCCTTGTCCACATATTTTACATGGGATTGAAGTCTGCTCCACAAGGCGGTCAGTCAAATAAATCAATCCCATTCCTGAACCACACGGGAAGTATGTATTGGAGATTGGTCTTGTTGGATCTGAATAACAACATGAGGCTGAAGTACACGTACTGATGGCACCATGATGTGTAAGTACTGAGTACTGTCCAGGTGCCCTTCAATTCTGTGTAGCTGTCTTACGCCACGACTGTAAATCCAACCCCACAGGAAATAGATACACGACCACTGTGATTGCAAGCACCCACATATCCAGGGTCATGTCGGGTGCCTTTTGGACGATACACAAAACGGCGCCCCTTATTTGATATTTTGAATATGAATTCATCTGAGAATGCTACATTTTCACAGTTGCGATTCGCATTCGCATGTGCACACTCGAGATGGAAAATTGTGCGTTCATCTCAGAGTTTTTCCTTCACGGCAGTAACACGGCCACGTAATCCAACCAAACGAAGACTTCGGAGCGCTGTCTGCGTACTGCCAGGAAAGTGGGGAGCTTCCTTTAGCTGTCTAGACGTCCTTAGTGGGTCTAACCGGGCTTCGTTTACTAATCACATATCTTCCGCCTTGGTAAACACGTGAGGACGACCAGGAGATCTTAAATTGCCTGTCTGACTTGTAGTTCGATATTGCCGAATCCATCGCCTGGCTGTAGTGGCCGGGATACCCACTCGTCTCCGAGCTGCAGTTGCAGTATAGCCCTCTAACTCCCACAAGGTAATTGTCTGTCTGCCGAACCTCTGTCCATGATCATCATTGCTCTGAGCTGTGGGCAGCAAAGGAACAAATAACAGCAGGTAACTTGCATGTGATTGGCTAATTGCAGGACACGCCCATTGTGGGTAACGATTTGGTTAACATTCGCGGAAGTAATCCTAAAATGGCGCAAGGAATATAAGAAATATAATAATAGTTTTCATAAATAAATTTCCATAAATAAGAAAAGCTGTTTTAATAAGAAAAGTTCATTGTTATACTACCTTTACACATATAAAATATACCCTTTGTTTTATATCTAGAAAAAGCATCCACAGGTTTGCTTTGTTACGAAAACAGATGAAATAAATTCCATTTTATCTTCCTTATCTAAAAACACTAAACTATAAAATGGTCCATTTAGCGCGACTCGATCTGCAGGTGTTTTAATAAGACAAATCTTGGCAATATTTCCCTAGTTGTAAAAGTAGTTCATGGTTTAAACTAGGGATGGCCATTTCCGGAAAAATAATTTTCCGGTTTCTGGAAACCACATTTCCGTTTTCCGGAAAATTTTCCGTCTTCCGTTTTTCGCTTTTCCGGAAATTTTTCATCTCCTGTTTTTCCGGAAAATTTTCCGCTTTTCAGAAATTTTCAGTTTTTCGTTTTCCCGAAATTTTCCCTTTTGCAGAAAATTTCCGTTTTTATCGTTTTTCAGATAATTTTTGCTTTTCAGGAAAATATAACTCAAGAGAATCCCTTTTTATGTTGGGATGGAGAGTAAGATTTTAGTCTGTGTATATGGATAATTACCGGTTTGGTCTTTCAGAGCATTTATTAGCATCTGAGTTTTTTTCTGTATATTGTTAGTCTTTGTACGACGGATAAGAGGGAGTGTTTCTAGAATTCGGAAGTATATGAAGCAATTATAGTGCCAATGTGAAAAGTATGCTAATAAGCCAACCTTTTATTAATGCATCGTGCCCGTCTACGGTCACGACCTCTCAACTTTTGAGCTTATATACTATGAACATTTTCGACAATGTTACGAGATAAGCAAACCCAACT